>JACCGJ010005200.1:0-62499 GCA_013407085.1 Atriophallophorus winterbourni | reverse complement strand
TAGCTGAGTCATACAATGGACCTGAATTAGTGAGTGGCGCAGCTAACATTCAGTCTCTAAGCGATTGATTTTAACTCCAACCAAGTCATCAACTCTCGTCTACAGACAAGTAGCAAAAGGCCAAACAATAGTGTACCGTTTCTCTACACACCAACTTCATTGGCTATTCTTATCTTGTCATCTGTTTAACGCGCTATTATGTGCCATGTTATCCAACTGCCCATCTGTGCAAGTTCACTATGCTATCACGACACTGATCATTACAGCCCCCCACACACAAGCACGCGGGCTCTGCTCAACACGATTCAACCCACCTACTCACATGGGGTTCGCTATCTGATCCATGTTTACTGCACATGAGAACAGATTGAGCAATAAATTAAATCACAACACTCTCCAGCCGTCTAACCCCGCTACCCTGAGGGCCTTTCCATGCCCTACTCAAATTTCACAAGTGCTTTCCAGAAGGGATTATTTCTTCCGTCCAATCTTGGGTTACCAGCCTAGAAACGGGTAAATATCGGTTAACCCGAAGAACAATAACTCACCAGGGTGATTTAATATGCGTTTCAGCCTTGGTAACACGCGTGCAACCCGGGTATAAAAGTGAGTTGTTGCCTCGGGCAAATCCGATCCGTACACAAACAGCCTTCCACAGCCCCATACAGCACTTGAGTGTGAATATTAATCAAGTGGACGAGTAACGTGTTACGGTTTGATCAACCAATCAGATGATCAAACCGGGACTGGACACGTGATTTTGCCACTTGAATCGTCGGCGAATCGATTTTTCATATTCAAATTTTAGCGAGTGACAATTCTGATGCGTGGATGCGTGATGCGAGATTTCGTGTGTGAAAACTTCACGCATTACTGGTCAAGCTAATCTCAGCGAAGACGAAATTAACTTGGAATTACTGGGTTTGTTAGAACTTATCATTGCAAAATTTTTACCGTGAACACATTGTTTGAAATCCAAAATATTCTAAGATGCTGCTATGAGAAGATGACTAACAAATCGGGGTCCCAAACCCTCCTGTTCATCTGTTACTACGTCAAACTTAAAATCTCACCACAGGCATATACTGTTAAAATTGCATTTTCACTTTCACAGGTTGTCTTACGACCGATGTTAATCTTTGATTTTATGAATGACTCATGTAGGTTATTATGTTTGACCACAGTTTTTCACGCGAGAATCATGATCTATCCAATAGCCTCCTGGAAGAAGAACGTGGATCCAATCCTTCCGGAGAAGTCAGTGTGAAGGCTCACACCGGATTGCTCCTTCTGCTTTTAAATCCATAAGGAGGGATAAACTACAATATCTAATCTGAGTTCGATTCAGTGTGGAATAAAGCCCGGTGTGACCGATAAACCCCGTCAATTGTTCGTACTGCATTACATAGGTGGAGACAGCGTTGTTCTTGTTTTTGGGTTAAGACACATTTTCGCGAAATTTGCGAATTAACGTTTCGGTCAACACGCTCGTTTGTGCTTCCATTAACACAGCAAATATGTTCCTACAGATCATTAATAGAGCACAAGACGTATAAACGTGTTTCACTTGTTAAGTATTATACAGCACCATAGTAAACGACACACGACTTTTTAATCGCCGCAACAGAAAGAATAATCCATATCTAGATCAAGAAATCGTTTTATTATCACCTCGATTAATTGAAATACATCGAAGAAATCCCGATAAAACAGGTGTGGATGAATCCCCCTCTCTACCATTCTTGTTTCACTAATCAACAGTAATACTCTCCGACATCATTTCGCTTTACTGGCATCGATAGAGAATCTGGTCACGTACCCTTCCCCACCCCCTTTAAACGTCTTCCCTACAAATACGAACAGGCGCGCGGGGTGGGGAATCATTTTCTTTTTATTGAAAGACTTAAAGCTTTAACGTTAATCTTCAACATCTGCCTTTCAGGAGGCAAGCGAAGGCTGTCAACACGCGCGCTGCGCTGCGTACCGAAAACAATAATCCATTCAACAGACCCCCAAATGCGGGAACACTCCACGATGTTGTGTGCGGTTAAACACTAATTACGTGTCGATATTGGACGAACACATGTAACATTTGTGTATTTCCCACCTGAGTGAAAGATACAAGTGGAATGAATTGTTTGTGAGGCCGAGTGCAATCGCTGGAGCGTGCGTACGCACCAGACATTTTTGTTTTATTACACCACAAGGTCGACGCAACGAGGGTAGTCACGTGATGTCTTGAAAGTGTAAGTGATGGAGGAAACATAGGGGAAGATGATTTTTGAGACGGATGGAACAGGCATATTCATGGAACTGAATCTGAAAACAATTGGTTGGTGCATTTAAGATGGGCGCCATCCTGGTAGATATCTTCTCATACAAGGAAGACTTTTTAATCAATAACAATATTTCTTAAGCTCTGACATTAGTGTAGAGATGCTTTAGAACGGAAAAAAGCTCGGAGTAGAGTGTTAGATGCTAATGAACTACACATCAACAAAAAAACAGAATACATGGAGGCACATGGTATGGCGTACACTGTTTTTCAAAACGTCATATGAGTTAGAATATCAGTACTCGGCATTCATAGCGTGAACTATAAACAAGGTGAAACATTTTCTTTGGTTTTGCGCACCTCAAGGATAAAATATTTTTAGTTAACCTTACAAATTGTGCATATTGATGTATGAATGAATTCACATGGCTGTATGCGAGCTGAGATACCGTCAGGTTGCCATGACCAAGACAGGTCTATAGAATGAAGTATAGATGTTGCCCCGGTGTGTACACAGGTCTGACAGTCCTGAAACATTCTACCAGGATTGACAAGCACAAGAATAATGTTGAAGACGCCCGAGTGGACCCATTGTCATCTCAATCACGTACACAAGACCCATGTAGCAGTCCTTATCGTTAAGGTTGTCATGGTTACTACCGTGATATTAAGGGTAATTGAGCAAACAATCATGGATCTTCCAAGTCCAAGAATGTGCTACTTTCTCGTACAGAAAAGGTCCAGTGTTAGTGGCATGAACTTCAGTGAAGACTCATTTTAAGCGCTCAGTAGACCAATCACAAAGGGATAAACCTGAAAAAGTAAATTTTATGTAGCATTTAAAAGCTTGCCCGACGAAGGCCGCTAGATATCAGAGAGGATGAAAATGGCGTCGGTTGAATCACGTGCTCTTATCAAGGTCATTAAGGAATCGTAGCAGTGGCCCATTCGCACATACTTTACAAACGATAAGAGCTCAAACTAGCTTCGGTGTTCTATGAAGTGTTTCGCTAGACCTAATATTTTTGTAAGAAGAAGTTTGTGAATAAGCAACACACCATTGAAAACAGGGATGTGGATGGCATTAAAATTCTAATACAAGACAGTTGGTACGGGTAGAGAAGCGCACGGATGTGTCATTGTGAAGTACTCATTTACTGTAGCTACACCATACTCAATTGTTTACCAACAGTAATTTATCGCATCTGAATACAGGCGGTAGGAGTTCGGAGGTTAGCTGTGACTATGTCAGGTCCATCGTGGCCAAACCGCAAATCTTATCCCAACGTCTTTCGCGTTGTTTCCACAGACATTAAAGGGCACTCGATTCAAAATTAACCACGTCAGCCCAGCCTGCGTTTCAATATCACAGTCTCGTTTTCATGATCCATTTCTTACACATCTGTCTAGGCCTAGGCAACAGCCTGTCGTAATGTGACTTTGTACATCACTACATGATAGCGTACGTACCAGTTCAAGCAACAAGAGCCTTTGTGGTCTCATGCACTATTTACGCCTAATTATAAACCTGCTTTTTAAACGGTTTTGTCCATGGGTTCATAACATCCAGCATATTCAAGTAAAAAGTAAAAATCCTGTTTTTTTACATGACCTCCCATGTATAAACTCTGCAGTTTTCTAATTTCACTACACATGAAAAGCATCTTATTTCAAACCCATCTCAATTTCACATGTTGCGTTTGTTTGTATAACTTTCCTCCAAAGGATGCGGTACACCTATCGAACTGCCCGTTTCCTTGGTAGATTCATTCACTAAACCTGGTAGAATAATTCATTCCATTCTAGACGAGGTGGACAATTTATTGGAGAGTGGAAACCCAAACCCTATGCTTGCAAACTGTAATCAATGTGAGCTAATTCAAAACTGGCCCCAACTCAAGCACGAAAACCAATTTGAGAGCAAACAATGGATTGAACAAGATTCAATTTGCCCTCCCCCGACACGCGTTGGTTTCCATGCCTCATATTAATCGCAGTTTCAAAGCAGAGCAATCGTGTGTTGAGCAAGTGAAACCGTGTTGGCGACAAAAGGGGCACGTGTCGCATGCAGGAACGAATTGACCACGGAGTTACCGTGTGGGATATCTTCACATGAACTTTTGACCCCGTGCTAACAAACGGGTCACGTGGATTTATCACTTGGACATGTCAATCAGATGGCACACGTGTTTGTGCTGTTTGTGTCTGTTTCGTTCAAGTATGTGAGTTTAATTGAAAACGTCGCAATGTAATCATGTAAATGTTACTTGGGCTAATGCTCTTTGGAATTCTATTTGATATGTTGCTTACATGCGGGCAACCATAACCTTGAATTTCCAATGACTGCTCGAAGGTTAGACATTAAATCTTTGGCTAATTTTTCGATAAGATCACTGCTGTGAGTAGTGACAGTATGCGGATATAGAAATCTTTGGATGCAACCCCAGAAATCAAGAGACCACTGTGATTAGTTAAGCGTAGTAAAGAGTTCACTTATCGAATAATAATGAAGCTCTTCGTTGATTCGCTCATGCGAATCAGAATGAAAATAAGCAAACCGGGATTATGGTTTAATGAGTGATCAAAATGAACCGCGTTGTTCCTGAATGCTTTTCATAATTCTGCTATTGCTCCTTTGAATTTTGTTGCTCTGAAGTGTTAAAGGTTGAAAATCTTAAGCGATAGTGTGTACCGTAATTCAACCCTATCATTGTATATCGGACAGTGGTTTTATACGACGTTTACTGTGACTACTCATCATTTTTACATTGATGGCAGGCAATTATGCCAAATCGGAGATCCTTTTAATTTTTCACGGTCTCAGTAACTTTACTACGTGAAGTTGCTCATCGTAACCATGACAAAATAAGGCGACTAGCCACCAGCCATTCTTCATAGCGATGGCAGTGTGAAACTCCTATTCCCATGCTAATACTACCAATGTGGTTACCATTGGTAATAGAGTAACTATGTAGTCAATAGTAAGGTGAACACGAGTTTGAAACAGAAAATAACCATTCTGGTCATGTTTTGGTTACTTGGATAATTACGCGGTTATGCTATACGCCAGTACAGAGGAATTTATTTGATTGTTCTCGTCGTCGTCTTCGGTGCGATTTGATTTTGGTGTACAATATTTTGAATACCGCAAATCACCCTCTACAGTGCTTGTTTAATCTACGGGGCTCGCGTACTACAAGAGCTCACACTTTGACTCAACTGTAGAGGACATTCTTTGCCGTGCGAGTTTGTTTTACTGGGAACAATCTACCATATTATGTTGTAAACTCACCAAATCAGCAGATTTTCACGAGAAGTCTTGATGCCATTTTGACCCTAAACCCGTGCATCGAAGAAAACTATACATCTTGACACCATGAATCTAAATTTGTCATCCCACCAATCGAAAACAATTTTGCCCTTTGGATATTTACTCCATTCTTGAACTGCTCAGTAAGCAATCTAATCCCATTTTTGCTTGTTATATTATTCGTTGTTGCCATATTATTCAGTGGTTTTTTGTAAAGCTATATGCTTTTAAGACCATTAAAATTGAACTTTCGGAGTGATGTGATACTTAAGTACAAAATATTACACACTTAAAATCACCCATTAAAATATATATTCGAATACCGTGAGTCACAACATACACACAACTCCCACTCAACGACACTACAAATTCCCTATTCCTGTATCACCTGTCGTCAATGTTTTATTCTGTACGTGCCTGTTTCCTTTGGAATGACCTCCTCGAAGATATTGTTACTGTTTCCAGTGACGATACATTCCTTCGAAATTTGGAAGCGTATTTTTTGCTCAACGATTTGACTGCACCTATGTATTAACTCTCGGTTTGTATTCAACTAGACTATACATGACATTACATGATTACTTGTAATTACTTTTTCATGAACGGATATTTACTATGCTTTATTAATTGTGAAGCGATGCGCTTTTTGTCACCATAAAATTATCGAATCTTTATTCTTCATCGGATCGGCACATGCATCATCTTTACCACTTACGAGAACTGCTATTAGTCTTCAAGGTAATTCAAGGTTTTTAATGGTCTAGAAAGCAACAAGCTTATCAACAACCATAGGATGGTAAAAAGTGGAATGTACGTGTATAAACAAGATCAGGAATTAGAATACACAGTATATAAGTGTTCGGGAAAAAAAATTCAATAAAATTCACGCAAGCTAGTGAAGTGAGCAACGGTAGAAGGTAAACGGTTCCAAGTAAAACAGACACGGACAGAGTAAAAATACCTTCTACAGTTCAGGCGGGAATGGGGTACGACCAGCGCAGTTATTGAGTACCTGACCGCCAGAATCCACGGTCATGTCCAACATCTATCACACGAAGTGACAGATTTGATATGATTTCTTCAATCGAATAAGGTACCATATTGTTGCATTACTCTCTCAGTCATTGCCGATTCTTCTTTAATGCGTAAGTATAGCGAGGAATAGGGATTAAACCCACTTTCCAAAATGTGCAACAGCGGAAGGGCGTGAGCGCAATTTCAGTCACTTAAAAGACACACGTTTTACTACTATGCCCACTAAGCGTTACTTTTTCCAGTCGTATTCGATCATACTACTGCCAAATTGACTCTGTCTCTTCCTACCATATCGTTCGGAAACCACGTGCCTCCCTCATGTTTTGACTAGATTAGACTCGTTGCTAGCCATTTTCTGGAAAGTCTAAGAAGCCCTTATCCATTTGCTACTCATTTCCCGAAAGCCCAGTGGCAACGAATCTTATTGCGACAAATATCTTCTTCCATAGTAGTGTTGAAGTTGTTCATCCACGCCAACTTTGCCCACACGAGTGCTCAATCCCCCGTGTTGTTTGCTTCTCCCCTGTCCCCAAAAGTGAATCAGCAACTCAATTTGATCAGGTGTGACACATCACCGCTTGTGTCAAGGACTTTATTGTTTGCTTACCACTTGTCTCAGTGCAAGTGAAACCTTCTCGACTGCTCACAAGCGAACGAGGCAAATATTTGCTTGGAGAACACATCAAACGATGCGTGAAATTGAATCAAACTGGAGTTGTGTTTTATACGGTGTGAGCGTTTCAATCAATCGCTGAAAATTACAAGCGATACACAATGGGTGAATCGTTGTTCCAATGTCTCATAACGTATTCCCTTACAAGTTATTTCGTGTATAGTGTAAAGCGGTTAGGCAGAAACCCGTTTATTGCACGGGGATGTAACATCGAAGCATTTAACACTAATAGTTAAACGAGCAGTCAGTCACATTCTGGCATCATTATTACAGAGTTGTTGTTGTTGGCCTCCTTCGGTCGATGTCGACCATGGATGTACATCACAATCGCATGAATTTTAATGTTCTACAGCTTTTTGAATGGCTAAACAGTCCGATTCGGGAGGAACAGTCTCTCCCGCAGTGCTGGCAACGATAGTTAGAACTCGGTTGTAAGACGTCAGTTACAAGCCGGCGGCGGGGTCTGCGTTCAGCAGCCAAAAGCTGTATCGGCTCCTCCCCAGCTTGCAGACGACGCTTTACACAATGCCTCCAATGTGAGAAGTGTGTCCCACAAGAGATGCGAGACACAAAGATCATGACGCTATTTAAGAATGAGGGAGATATAGGCGACTGCAACAATTACAGAGGAATCTTTATTCCAAATGTTGTAGGCAAATTGTTTGCTAAAGTCTTACAGATCCGGCTACAAGTTTTAGCTGATTGTTAGCCCAAAGTCTTTGCATGCCGACAAAAAACAGTCCATTAGCGACTAGAGGTGTTCTTGGGAGTGAGCAATAAAGGCTGCATCGTCGGCAAACAGCAGGTGACGGATTAGCACATTTCGTACCATTGTTAGGCGCACTAATATAGGAAGCGTACTTTTCACCAGATCATATCAAAGCGCAGACTGTGACACTGATCATTCACTGGTCTGTACAAAACTGAAGCTTCCCGACACGAGATTTCACCGCACCAAATTGTCTGTTAAGCCTAGGATAGACGTCACTCGCATGTGCAAACCTAATCTAGCTGCGCGATTTGCAAAAGCCTTCACAGCCGAGATCAGCAAGACAACCCCACTCGAATCGGCTTTCAGGACGAGGAGCTGGTTCTATACAAAGTTTCCCTGAGGTCAAGCGCGCGACTATAGATCTTAGACGGTAAACACCTTCAACCTATTCTAAAACTTTAAATGAGTGAGACGCCTTGTTCACCTGAACGGAGTTGAGCGGTAATTATGGGTGCCAAATAAAAGCACTTGACACTGACCCTACGATTTGGGAAAAACTTGCCCCCGTTTAGAGTGTCATACTCACGCTGGGGAAGAGCAGAGATTGCTTTCGGCTGCTGAACGTAGATCACACCAACAACCTGCAACTGCCGCCGATCGGCACAATACCGCCTATCGCTGTAAACGCTGCTGGAGAGCTTGATACTTCTGAATTGGACTATTTATTCATTTAGAGCTGTAGAGCATGATGTATTCCTCTCGTTTTCTTCACACCACATAACCATGATATAGGCATGGACCATATTGACCTTGAAAATGAACTTGAACTCATTGTCTACCGTTTTCTGAAACATAACCAAATCGGCCGAATGCGTTGTCATGGAGATGAGCATTAACCATATAGCCCATAGAAGACTGTTTATTAAAAACACTCTCCTCTTCATTTTACCTCAGAATTACACCACATTAAATAGAAACTCGATCGCGACTGACGATAGACCGGCATTGACTTGTAATTATATAAAATAAACCACCACCCGGATGGCTTTGCCAACTAGAGCTGACCCATAATGTCTCAGGCCATTTGGATTGTGTGTTTTTGCTTGATGGCATAGCAACCAGAGCTTGTCCTGATTTGTTTGTCGCGTTTGGTGACCTCATGTTGATAATGGAACAATCTGGTTTTAAGATGGTTTTGTTTGTTGGCATGTTAACAAGCGAGAATTGTGTTTCCTTGCCGTGCTGCGAGGGGTCAGCTGCAGTCAATCTAAAACGGACATGTAAACTAACACACAAGATAATAAACAAATTATGTCGAACGGATCAACTAAACTGGAGTGAAATTATATTCCATATCTCATCACCACTAGACCACGAAATCGCAACCCACCGGTATCCAAGTCGACCTACCCTAGTAACGCACAGCTGTCTCTTTTTAAAAAGGCAACAGTGATAACCTAGCGCCGTTCAAATTATGTAATAACGTAGTAATGTGTTTCTCATATCCCAAGCACTCCCGGATATAGATATATATCCCAGAAGCTAGTGATTAAGGTTCGTACAAGACCACCATACTAGGAGGCTTATTATTAGAGGACTAAAAAGCGCCTAGCATTGCAGGCTGTCATCCCTGCACATTTTTATATCTCCAGTCACAAACCTGTCGATTACTTAAAGCAACGCTATTGGTACTTGATTGGAGCTATGGGCATAGTTGTAACGTATACCGTTGCCACGCCAACTAGGGTTCAAACACCGAGGCGGTAGCATGTTTAGGAAACTGTGCTTGAACTGGATCTTTCACGCTACCCAATGCAGTAAGCCTACTGAAAATAATTCGCTGTTGCAGCCTAGAACCCTGTCTAGTATATTTAACCGCTTCGTGAAACTGGAGGTTAGCACGTGGCCCTAGAGACCATACCAGTGTGATAGTTGTGATACTGGATGTGTCATCAATCCATGATGGCCGCTTTTCATAACTTGAAAGCCAAAGGTATTAACTTCATAACGCTCATTATTACCGACAGTGTTGGCTGCAAAAATGTATAATCAAGTAAAGAATCTGCCAAAACGAACATTACTCGTCGCAGCCTTTGGCACAATCAAAAACAAACATATCAACGAATTCGTATTTGAAGAACGTTCGAACGACGGAAGAATATAATTTATATCACCCTTGGTGAGGAGACCCCCCTCCTCCTGCTTACGCCAACCATCTTCCTACATTTGAATTTTCACGTTCCCATCAACTGAAACGAGACTACGATCAAGTCAACGCAATAAGGTTACGATGCTTTCTGTTCCATACGCACACAAGGCATTAAAAATCGACACCCCACGCATTTCGTTGTTGGCCATTTCAACCAGTATAGAGGCTGAAACCAATTAAAGTCTCGGTTACCGAAAACACATCGAAACCCATGAGTGGGAGCAGACAACTCGAATTGAACGCGTTCTGGTTCAATACACTTTACGACTTGCAACAAGGCAAATTAATTCTCTACCGATCTAATAAAACTGGCTGACCTGGGTAGTAATTGGCTTCCG
This sequence comes from Atriophallophorus winterbourni, assembly GCA_013407085.1. Taxonomy (NCBI): domain Eukaryota; kingdom Metazoa; phylum Platyhelminthes; class Trematoda; order Plagiorchiida; family Microphallidae; genus Atriophallophorus; species Atriophallophorus winterbourni. The sequence goes on along the minus strand of JACCGJ010005200.1, from coordinate 51,947 downwards.
TCCAATTACGACACGTCAATGTGATCGAAATGAAAGCGGAAACGCTTTCGCGCGAGGTTATCACCGGGTGACAAACAATAGATGGGATATTAATGAAAAACATGTTGTCAAGGTGGTACAGGTAAACGAATGTTAAAGTGTCACATCATCCGACGGGTAGCACTCATTGATTCGCACAGATGCGGTATCTTACGTGTTCATTTCCTTGTATTATACAAACTCAAGTTAAGAATAACTGAAATAGTTACCATAGCAAACAAGAGAAATATGTTGAAGACAGATGTCCGTATATCAGCCATAGTAGACCACTTCAACCAAACTATAGAACCTAAGGCTGCAAGGCTGGCAAGAAAAAGTAAAAAAGTAAATTCTTAACGAACGAGGTATCTTTCCATATGCATCGATGAAATGATCCACCTAGAAATGTTTGAAATCTCACGGGCGATTCCTGATCATTACCGCACACTTGTTAACATACGATCCAATGATCTGGAAGATGTGCTTTGTGTAGAAAGAAAGGTACAAGACGCGGCTCATGCAAAGCAAGTCGCTACTTTAAGCCTGAATATAAATCTTCATTTTTCATAACTACGTCTGTGTTTGAACATCGTGGTTCGTTGTACGAACCCTGTACAACAGTGGCATTCAAGTATAACCTTGTTTACCATTTATCCACTGTTTCAAGGCTCACTGAACATAATCTCACTGTCTCCACCTGATGACGGCAAACAGCCAGAAACCAATAGTGGTGTGTAATTGCGGGGGATGTGAGCAACACATTACTTTGGTTATCAATAAGCGCCTTGAGTGATTGACCAAGAATCACTATGTGATTCTGTGTCTGAACATCGTGGTTCGTTGTATGCAACAATGGCATTCAAGTATAATCTTGTTTACGTTCTTTATTAGTTTTATATTTTTTGGCAAATTTGTTTTCGAATCGTATCATGCACACAGCACACTGTCCACCCATAATCGCTTCCCCTGCACTCAATTTGCAAGTCACGAACAACCAATCGTCTACCAATTCCCCAATGCGTCCTCGCCCCTGGCGCACCATTTGAAACGCACTCCATCTGCCAGCTGACGCTTCAAATCCTAATCATTGAGGTCATCGTGTCGCAACAATAACGAGAAAATTTACGACCATCAGGAAACAAATAGACCGAAGATTAGGTCACATTTGTTTTGATCCCATAAATAAATCCGCTTGTTGTTCTGTTCAAGCCACGAGTTTCGACAGAATGACACTTGGTTAATTTCGCCGCGCTATTTTGCAAGCTCAAGGTCACTTTTGGTTTCGTGCACTGTGATGAAATATTGAATCCAAGTGGTTAGTAGATTGTTTGTCCGATGTGGTCTTCGTTGGGAAAATGTTTTGTTTGTCAGAACGAAGTGGTAAAAGTGTGATGGTGCACGTAAATTTTAGGCACGAGTTCCTTATTATCGCTACCCTCTCACTGATTCCATAAATTCGAAGGAAGGTTGTTTCGTTGCGAATAAACAGTTTGCTAACATTTTCGGATTGCAGAAGTCTTTTATTCGATGGGATAGACATTTGTTTCATCGAGGTTGGATTTTGGTGGTGAGATAATGTTTACCATCCTATGGTTGATGTCAAACTTGTTGCTTTTTAGACCATTGAAAACCTTGAATTACCTTGAATTACCGTTTCTCCACTGGTTCAAGGCATGCGTATCCTGATCGCATCTGATGAGCGGAATGAAAAAGGTTGTGGGAGGCGTGTGTTCGATGGAAACGCCTGCAAATGCTGTTTCGTTGTTCAAAATCAGACATTTTCACGTAATTTTTACTAGGCGCTCAGTAGATATGCGTCAAAATTATGCTTCAACATGTACGAGCATATTTAACATTACGAGGAGCAAAGATGGAATCATTCCTTCCGGTAATGAATTCCAAATTAAACAGTAAATCTAGTGAATGGAGACGAATGTACGATCGGTATCATTTACCGCTTGCCATCATCTGAAAGCTGTTTTAATGATAAACTAATAGAATCCTTGCAATACATCACAAGCTGCCAGACTAGTCAATTGCTGATCATGTGCGATTTTAATCTCCCGCATCTGTTTCCAAGAAGCGAACACTCCCTACATTCGTTTGAACATAATTTCAAGGAGGTTATCGAAATTGCTTCACTGCACAACCACGTTGATCAGCCAACTCGCAGACTGGGTGTTGACCAACCTGCAACCCTTGACCTTGTCTTAACGAATGAAGCAACCGCGGTAGAGGATATTCAATACCTGGCACCACTGGGAAAGAGTGACCATGCGGTGCTCGTCTTTGATTATGTATGTAGTGCGGAACGATTGAGCGAACAGACAGAATTCTTCAGGAAAATAAAATTTCAATCCTTAAACATCAGTCTCCAGGATGCACACACTCAGGAGTTCATGGATTCGGGTTTATATTACAATACATTTCTAAATTATCTGAATTCGAAGGTTGACGAAAACTCTATTTTTACACACAACTACCAGTTTGTTATCCGGATTCGAACGAAGTAATGGATAGCTATAAAAGGAGTCTTGGATAACTCCTAAGAATTTTGGTACTGAAGCAACTTGGAAGCGATTCTGCAAGATACGGAAAATTATTGAAAACGCAATGGTATTAGCAACACAGTCACGAATTCGGTGTCATCCGATCGGCAAAGTTTTTGGCGTGCTTAACACTGCTGGCCTCGCAAGGTTTTGTGATTATTCATGAAATGCACCATAGTTTATTTTTCACCAAAGCACACATTTGGCTTGTCGAAGCTTGTTTAAACAATGGATAATAGATTCTCCCAAAATTCGCGTATTCGTTGGAACTGTGTTGTCACGACACGCAGATGCTTTCGAGACCAAATGGAACTACGCTGACGAGTTAAGAACAATATGATATGAGTGGTAATCTAAACCTGCCAGCTGGATCACACACACTCATCATAGTATTATGGTTTCCGGGTTGAAAACAATAGACGCAATATGGTGTCATAGGTGCGATGCGAAACATGTGGGGAGGAATTGTGTCAAAGTCGAGGCCGGTTCTAATAAGGTCACCCGGAGTTATGCGTAAGTCTAAGCGAGTATTCTTCATTAAGATGGGTGGGATCGTGTATTGGGTGTAGCGAAAGAAGCAGGCTGATTATTACGGGTGAAGGTTGCAATCAGCTGCAATAACTCGGTAACCCAATTATCAGTGGAACAAAAGAGGTTGATATGTGACATTTCCTACGAGACTGTGTTGGGTACAGTTTCATCCGATCAACTGATGTTTTAATAAAAAATATGCTTATATTCCAGCCAGTGATTTGCCCAATCTATTATCATCACTGAAGTTTACTGTACTGTTAGCCAATAAAGGGAGAGAGTTGATCTCAAATGAAGGGAATTTCCACACCAGTAATCACCAAGCGACCATCGATTGCGGTAGTGTTTGATTCACACGCATCGTATAAGGAAGAAGATCGGTATCTTCATCACAGTGGATAAAAGCTTTCACTACAGAAGGTTACATCCTAAAACAGAACTTCTAGTCTTCGATAGGAATGACCCAGGTGTTTTTTTTACCGAATAGCGTCTGAAAAGTACAAATTGCACATTACCAGTTGTGGTTATTAGTGCAGGTGATGTGACCACAGAAAAAGACGCCCGTTCAATAGGTACAATCATTTGATGCAGAGGCACATTGTGGCTCAATCATCTTAAATGTACATAGCGCGAAATCCATAGTGGAGCTTGCGTACATGGGGACATGAATTCTAACAAAACATTGGCCAGAATTCCCGACCGTTTTGTGGAAGTCAGCAGTTGACTGTGACCCGTCTTGCAGTTTCAGGAATATTTTAAATGGTGTAATACCGATGACAAGCAAATAATATTGTCCGAAACGGAACTTTCATTGTCAATGCGAAAACGAATTTGTCAAGTGAAAATGAATCCTTGGTTGTTGGGTTTGCTAATTGTGTTCAAGGGAACATTTGGGGGGTAGAGTGATTGATTGGCAAACCGAACACAGAAGGCTCATGCACTAGCGCACAAACGAGTCCTTGTGTTTCATTTAATGGCTCGATGTTTGAAAGATGCGCTGACTTCAAGTATCTCGGCGTTACAATGTCCGACAGTCTTAAATGACCAATCATTTGACCGTTCAGTTCCTGAAAGTTCGCCGGCTCTCAGTCTATGCTCTTCGGCTTCATTCTCTCTCCGTCCCACTTAATATGGTTGAACTTTTCGTTTTTCTTGCATTGTTTCACACCTCCTCTACGAATCCCCCTTAATTCTCCCGGTCTCCTGGATAAGGATTTTCTGCAAATCATAAGAGGTGTTAAGATCGAGCTGTGTATCCGCGGATTTTAATTGAGACATGATCGTCAGTCGTCCCTTCTGTGAATGCGAAAGACTAATCAAAGTCATTTCTTCTGATGGTACACATCCACTGCACAAGACCCTTGTTGCCTGTGGATCATTGTCATTCACCCGAAGCCAATATTTCATTCCTTATTCAAGAACTCAAAAATTCAGAAATTATATTGTTCCTTGCTTGGCTCATGGTACATGGTTGACTAATCGATGGCTGTTTCGAAGTTAAATACGCGCCTTACAATTTAACATCTGATGTTGAGAGTTTTTCCTCATATTTTACTTCGCAATGTTTGGGTGAAATTAATTTAGTTGCTGAAAATTCGTGTAAACGAATAAAGCCATTTTCATCTTCTTCATCTCCTCAGTAAAATCAACGATTCTTAATACTGTAGCTGTAAAACGATTACGTTGAAAGCAAGCACAGCGCAGTTAATAGTTATCAAACTCACAAAATTCAAGTTGCATGATTTGTGGTACGTTCTACCCTGGCATAACAAATCACTCAGTGCTTCGGGCTGCTTTAGTTTTGTGAAATTGGCACACGCAGTTACTCGTTGTATTGCGCATCAACATTTTATGGTTTTCGACGCTTTGTTCTCGCGTTAGTTTAGATTTCACCAATCAGTTTCATGATCTCCATTCATCCATAAACACCTTGCACATCGGAACAAATGATGCTTACTTGCATCGGTCACCCGAAACCCATTAAACCAACCTTCGGAGTTTATTAAACCTAGTAACTTATCTTCAGGGTAGACCGCTGTTTCCGATTTATGAGCAGGTCATGTTTATGGGCAATTAGACCTTTATCCAAAAGGCATGGTGACCATGGCGCCAAATTGATTGCGTCAGTTTAATTTGGGCACAATGAATTCAATAAACGTGATGAACACATTGTGGTATGATAATATAATTTGAGCGTATAAGGTCAAGCAGAAATAGCACGGCAACAATGTGGGGGATGACCCTCAGCTCATCGCGAATATAAACCCACATTGGTGTGTGTGCGTGTGAAAAGCACAGCCAACCCGAAGGATGATCGGATGGGGAGTTCAGAGTTCTGACCAATAAATCGGCGCGGTTTAGATTAACCTCTCTAGCACAGTATCACAAATCCGGCTACAGATTGACGTTGTATAATGACGTGTCACAAAAAGTAGCGCTTACATGGATTGTTTCTAACTTGGCCCGTATCATAATGAAAAGTCTCGTGTCCTAGTTGACCAACCACGAGTTTCGGAACTTAAAGCCTACAAGGAACACAGCAACTGATCGTCTGGATAAACATCAGTCAAGTCACTGGGAAAGAGTGCCAATACGGTTTATTGTACAATGTTTCACGTTAGCGATGTAAACAGCGACAACACACTAGTTATTGAAATGCGCATCACTGTTTGACATGGGGTTGTTCTGTGATTGTCCTCAAACAACGTGGTTCATTATACTATGCTACTTAGCTAGCAGTAGCCTTACGATACACTTACCCGCCTGTCATGGCTTACAACCTTTCTACCGATAAATTTCCAAAATTTCGATTTATTTAGCATTCCCATTTTGATTGGATTTTTAGTTACCGCAATGATAGCTTCGGATACGTTCAGTACCCTTTAAAAACTTGGTTATGTTTAGAAATTTGAATCAAGCACGCTCTCTCAAAGTAAACTACAAGGGAAGATCGAGCCAATGATCGCCAGCTAGGAGTGCACCACTACGACCGCATATAGGTATATGCATCTTCGTAGAAAGCATAAAATTGTTTAGTTGAATGCGCGATCCATTTTCTCGGAACATTTTGAAAAACAAGGAATCAGGTGTGGTTAACCATAACAAACGTTATGATAACCAAAATATTCAGAAAGCTATCACGATACAAAAGGAAGATATAATTAGATGGTCTATTGAGTGTACAATACTGCGTTTTTTTAACCAAAAGAGATTCTGAATGTGAAACCGATGTATAAAGCTGACTGGCAGCTCAGCTATATACAACGTAACCGAAAGAGAAGGAATCATTGACACTATTCCTATCGTACTCACAACTAAAGCGCTTATTTCACTGATCAACAGCGATTTTTGATACTCATTAGACACGTTGATAAAGCCATTCGGCATAAAAATCTGATTTCCTAAAAATACATCTAAATAAAAAATTCATTTTCTGAAAGTGTATTGCATTCTAGAGAAGCAAACCCATGTAAGCACAAATGAAATTCGAACAAACATACACGGAAGTGCAGCTTCAGAGCGGTCTTCGTCATTCTTCAAGATGGATACTCACTGAGGTAAATTCTTCAGTCATCCATTGTGGCTACTCCATGTTTTTCTGACATATACCAGAGGGTTTTGTCCACAGAGAGTTTGCCTGCAAATCTTTTAATCTTTGTCAAATATACATCCACTATTTGGAAAGATGAAATTTGGCGTAGGAAGCAACTTCTCACGGTCTATACACACGGACGAAAGAGTTGTAATTATTGAGACGCTACACCACAAAACCAGTCACAATACACAGGGAGTAATTTGCATCGAGACCCCGCTTGTCTTTTTATTTTCTTCTCTAATTTATTAAAATAATTCTTCGTATAAACGCAAAAATTAATCTCGCCAGGGCGCTAACTGCAAGCTACCAAACTTCTGACAAGGACATTTCAAACAAACAAGCGCGCGCTACAGCGGACTAATGGACCCCCTTTCTTATAAAAACCCTTTTTACCCAACTCTTTGAATGACCATCTGTTTGTTTGCGTGCACACACGAAAAAGAAACGCCCGTAAAGTAAAATTAACGGTAAACAAACTGACAGCTTGACCTGGTCAATTACGAATGAGGCTGATAGACACTGGTTAGATAATCTTTCCGTCCCCCGTCCATGATTAGCTCACGAGGCCTACAAAGTTTCGCGGCTTATATTAAAGTTTAAGCTGTTCAAGAAGTCGTGGAGACAAAATATTTAGCTTCACGATTACCATAGGATAGTAAATAATTGACACTTTAATCTAATAAAAAACAACGTTATTAGCACCCTGTAATGCCAGCTAAAACGAAGTTAAATACCAGCATTGAATACACAGTTGCAGTAAAATCGTCTTGTAACAAATGTGTCTAAATTCCGTAAGAATAACAACAGTCTCATGCAGCGCGATCCTAAGAAATCAGATATGTAAAATGTAAAAGTATTGGTAGCCGAGTGGCTGTGTGCCGAAGATAGGCATTTAATCCAGGGGTTTGGAGCATGAGAATTTGTAGGAAAGTAGCATACCACTGGAATATTTTTACATTGTGTGTGTTTGGGAGGCTAAACCATATATTCGTCCCTCGTAAGTTAGCTTTTAGAAAACACTGACGAGTTTAGTTTCTTGGATGAGTATACTGTAAAACTGTAAACTATTCTTTTAAAACAACGAGCAATGCATATCCTATTGTTGTGAGTATGTACTTTCTGATAGTCGAGAAAAATGTGCCTGGCAAAAAGGGTATTAAAATCTGTCACAGCATGGCCAGTGTCCCGAAACAAATCTGCATACGATCTCACCAGCTTGGACTCCCTGGTTAAAAAGCATATACTATTGCTTGATAGAATATACCATCGTGCAACCAAACTCGGGAGTGGTTTCCAGAAACCACCGTACGGGGAACGAATGCAAAACGTGAGCTTCCACATCCCCTCTAAAGAAGCCTTCGGAGTGATGTGATACTGATCTACAAAATAGAACATAATTCACATTATGTTTAAAACATTTATACGAATACCTTAAGTCACGACATACATGCAGTCACTCAATGACACAACAATTTTTTCATTCCCGTATTAGCTGTCGTCGATATTTTTATTCAATAGTATCAGTTTCGTTTGGAATATCCTCCCAGGAACAATTCTTACCGCTACCAGCGTCGAAACCACATATTTGTAACATGACAGTTTGATCACACCTATGTGTCAACTCATGGTAAGTATTCGAGTTGACTATTCATGCCATTACATGATTATGCGATATTTCTTTTTCATTAACGAATATTTACTACGTTATGGTAATTGTTAAGCTATGTGCTTCTTTCCACCATACAATTCTTGAAGCTTGAACCTTGAGCTACAACACGAGTAGCATCGAGGAATCGTCAACGTAATCCATTGAGTTTACTTATCATACTCATACGAGATGTCCACGGATGCTCAACTGCTGCAGTTTTCGCAGTAGTCTTTCGAACGCAACACAATTAAAGGTATTGAACATATCGAGGTAGCAAGCGTGAATGCTGGCTGCATCGTTTAGTATCGTTAGCAAATTCCTCCAGTGTAAGCGTGATTTAAACAAACTGGGCTGTAATGCCGCACTGAATGCCGCCTGCTGTAGGCATGTTCATAAAAGTGGGCAAGAGTATCAGTTATTTCTTGTCCCGAGGCAGTCATTCAATCCTAACCGATTATAATTGTCGGCCTCCTTCGGTCGATAGACCGATTACAGTATAAACATGATAAATCAACCATTTCACGAGATCCTTATTGATAAACTCTGTTTCAAAATGCGTGCGCTAGTAAATAGCTAATAGGATGATCAAAGGAAGCTGTGTTTTGCCGGCGCCCATTACTCACGAAAATTGTTCAATAGACCTAAAACAGAGTCCTCTACAAAATTGTTTCCGACAGTTTCGATTTGGTAGGGCAATCTACGCTATGGCGATAACACAGGGCTATCACAAAACACGTTTTCCACAGGTTCATTTGCTGTAAAGTTGCCGTGGTAAATCGTTCCATGTTTCAACCATTGTATTTTTCATCAATGTGACAGATTTATGCTTCATCGAACAGGGACAAGTTTGCTCAATTCCGGTGCTTACATTTCAGACGAATCGCGCGAGACAATTGACATGGTTTTATAACTAACCGCACACACGGGGATCTCGCGGCTACATTCTTTTCACAGCGAAGCGGAAAATTTGATGCAATGGTACCAACAGCGAATGCACCATCCTGGGGAGTGAATAATGTACGACAAGTTTCTAAAATGTAATTTCGACATACCGCTGTGTTAGGGTTGTACGAGAAAGTTAATTCATCCGGAATGGTTAAGTTCCATTACTTGTAGAAAGTGAACCATTTCGCATTGAATTCAGAGGAAGTTTTTCTAAATCGAATGCATCTGTGGGTGTGTGAGATGATCGAATCTCGATGAATATATATGGTATATACGGTACATAATAGTGTTATCGGGTTGGTTTGAAATTGTTGGCCATCGACATAGAGCCATTGGCACTAGTTTATCTACCTCAACCCTGTTCAAACACATAAACCCTCATTGCATCAGTTTAACGTTAAAATAGTGCATTGAGGACCAAAGCATAAGGTGGATCACATCCCCAGACTTCGAGAAGTTTCAATGTTTGATCTACCTGCTAGGTTTTGTCAGTTCGTATCTACATGGATTAGGATAATACATAGTCAGAACTGCCGACATTCTACACCCGACACAATCAGGGTTTCCCAACCAGTGGTGTTTTTCCAGTTTTTTGTGTTGCATTAAGTGTTGTCATTCACTGCTGATTCATTGTCAATTTTCAGCGTATTCTGTGTTCGTGCAGTGATCATTTCTCTTGTGTCTTTCTATAAGGGGTGCGAGGGCATATTAAACTATTTAGAGGTGCGGGGTATCAATAAGTTTGGGAACCGCTGACCGAACAGAAATGTGGTTATACGTTTTACGATAATGTGTTCATTCTTGTAATTAAAATCCGTCGTGGCAGATAGATTACGCGTGAATGGGTTCTGAAGGATTCGAACATTCAACGCGTTCATGCAAGCGATGCGCTTCAAGAGATTTCCGGTTTACGTAGCGAATTATTTCCGGATGAAAAGTTGGTTTATATTACCCTTACGTAATATCAACAATTGCGCTGATTGCGTAATAATGACGATCGTTTTTGATACACATGATTGAGAAAGAAAGAAATATCAACAGATAAAACGTCGAGGGTGACAGGATTTACTGACGAAAGAGATACCAATCGTCCTACTAAACGGCACGAGCGACTTGTAAACCTATTTGAATTGGCACAATATCACTTACAACCGCGTTTTGCACAACCGACTAGTGAAACACAATCTCTCAATTTCGTAACTTTTTGATTTTCAAACGTTTAGTGGAAACCAGTTTCATTAAACTCCACTGTCACTGATGCTGAAACCATCTGCTTCGCAAGCAAAGCAATTACACACACATGAACGGGAATTGTGTTTGTTGATCAGCTGGCCAAAATGAAACCTGAGCTTAGCCGAAACCACGACGGCGGCTGTCCGACAAATGACCACAACCCATTGAAAGCGCCTAAATCAGACTCGTTTCTTCGGCTGTTTGCGCGATAACGAGCAAAACGCAACAGGTGCACGTTGATCGGAAAAATCAAGACAAACAAAGCATAGTGCCGCGTAGGTGTTGAACACTCCTCGCTTAGTCTCATTAAGTGGGAGAGGTAAGTGCAGACAGTAAACAGCTGCGATAACAAACAATCATCGTGTGATGTGTTTCATGCAACATGACAGATCAGATATTGAACAGAAGCGAACCATTAATGATGTAAGACTTGACTGACAAATAATCACACAGTATGCGTGACCACATGCTAGCGGATTCAGGACGTTTGAACTACATTTTCGAGAAATAAGCAATGACGCAACTTCTTTCACCATTATGAGTGATCAACGAGTGTAGAACCATTTAGTAAAAAATAGCATGCCTGTTAACTGATAAGTTGCTTATGACCATGGATGACTCAAATTTACGTTGGAGGACTGTACCTATAGTTATTTGTTCTTATAGATAATGCGCTACTCAACAGAACAAACTCCATTACAGTCACAAGAGGACATTTCTATTTTTACATTTGTTACGAGATCTTATTTTAGCCGAGTGAAGACCAACGAGCAGACTAAATGGATGTATTACGGGCGACAGCCATTTCAAATGTGCAGCGCATCAAATGAACCTCGACAATGTGAGGTTTGTATATGCACTAGGAAAACATTAGATTAATGACCAGGGAAGAGCAGCCGATAGACTACCCACCGAAATGCAAAGAACTGAATGAAGGCTTGCCGAACTTAGCTATGAGCCTACTTGAAACTACTACTTGTATCTCTGAGTGCGAGCATGCAATTTGACAGAAGACAACTCGGAATTGTAGGAACACTCGAAACAAGCTTACATTGAACACAATATCGACGAATTTGAACACGATACTCCCACAGCTTAGCATCTTGATATGAAGCATAGGAATGCTGAACAACGACAAATTGGTTCTGAAATATTTTACGCATTGTTGTACTTGGCCGAATTCCAGTTACAAGATAATGATCAATCCAAAGTACCGTTCAATAATATACAAGCAGAAGGTTTCACTTTCGTAAAATGAAGGCGGCACGTCCAAACTGTTTCGCTCATGTATTGCCAGGAATAGGAACACATTATAATCGATGCCCAACCGCAGTATCATTTACCGAGCGGACAATAATCGATTTACGGAGTACGACCATATACAAATATCCGTGAACTTCACAATTGTCCTCGTCTGAGAAACATTCCGTTTACTTAGAAATAAAGTAGAGAAATTTTTCATTCAAGACCAGCTGTACTACGCATGATGTAGTTTAACTGTACAATACTTCATCGTATGCTTAACGATCAAGCTAAAGTAAGACCAGGAGTTGCGGCCGTGAACACGTCAGCTGCACCATCAACAACTGCATCAGAAAACTGTAGAAGCATTAGACACTTTCATCTCTATTCAGTCCGTGCTGCCCAGGATGAAATAAATGTCAAGTCATAACTCTTGCTCCACGTATTAGTCTACCTAAAATCAGGGAAGTCTCCCGGTGCCGACGAAATAACTCCGCTCACATTAAAAAAATGAATGTATTTGCTACACAAACCACGCACAATTATTTAATCAGACACTAAGAAAAGGCGTGATTCCTACCGAATTGAAATTTGGAATAATTACTACTTTATGAATAAAGGAGGAAATCGCGCCGATGTTTAGAATTACCGGCACGCTAATTTGATGCGGGTTAGTGAAACTTCGTTCTAAAAACTTTCGGGAACGTCACTTGGGAATAAAGTGGATCATATTTTGAAGTTATCAATCGAGACGGACAATGACCAGCGTGCAGTTGACAATTGGTAATCGGGACATGTTCACATTTGTTAAAATTTGGTGGTAAAATTATTGAGATTGCTGAAAATTCGTGTATACGAATAGTGGCAATTTCTTTTTCTCTTGAATGAATCATTTTGAAAACAATCAGTGGCTTTCTAGAAATCAGCACGGGTTTATTTTTGGAGTCAGAATTTGTAAACCAGTAGGATATGACACCCGCAAAGCTTAACTAATCTACTGATAACGCTGGAAGACGGCCCCAAACAGCCGTTAACAACCAACATACTGCTAAAAACTGGGAGACTTGATACCAATGGGAAGTTGTTGATTTGGTTAAGTGACTATCTGACAGACCGTACTGACTAGGCACATGGCGATGGTGCATTATCAAAACCTATCGCAACGATCAGTAAACACCCATCTCACCATCCTTTTTAGTTAGTCAATGAGATATCAGAAATCGTTCGTTATTTGCCTTTAACGGTCACAAACACAAGCTCTTGACTATTGAAAAGCATATAGGCTTCACATACAAGGTATTTTTATTCTCTACTCATCTGTTTTACTTGAAGTTTACCTTCACAGTTACTTACTCAACTAACTTATATGAATTCAAAAATTAACTGGAGTTGAGTTCCGATTGAATAAAGTTGGTTATTATCCAAAACATCTGTAGATTCCTTATGTAATGTGCAATCTAATTTCATGTCTTTTTATGGACATTTATATTTTCAACATCCTATGGATGCGAGGAAATATTAACCCGGAATACCTTCGATATCAGCCTTTTTATTTTGGAAGTGAGTGGTGTGCTAGGGAAGGGGATGTGAGCAACACATTACTTTGGTCAGCTTTCTTTTTAAAACAAAGCGATATTTATTACAAAACAGAAATATACTATCAAGTTCTAGTAAGTAGTCAGTTATCGATAAATATGTAACTTAGTTCCCAAATGGGAACAATCCCAAACTTTTGTCCCGACAACCGATTTCATCTACCTGTCGCGCAGTCTTAACCGACGTGATAGCAATTACTAAAACAACCAAGTAAGATGTGGGAACCCAGGCTAATAAACGACAGGTTGAATCCATACCAACAGTCTCAAAAATGTCCATCTTTGCACATATTTAGCGTCAGAAGTGCAGCAGTGACAACAACATACGTATCAAAAGCGAACAAATTATAAGAGTCGTGCAGAAATGTAATACATGAGAAACACGTTTGTGAAGTTTAATGTCCGAATTTGAAAAAACTACTACGATGTACAATTTGGGTTCGGCGGTAAATCTGGAGTTGTTATTGGACCTTAACTGGTGGATATTTTCACGGCTAAGCTAGAGCAATGACTATTAAAAGTTGCAGTAGATAATCTCGACATGTAGATGGTACATTTCTGATTTGCAACGAGAATTAGGCATTTCGTCAACTTAACAAAGAACATGAAAATAACTGTTTTGCGCAGACTAGAAAATAATGGATGGTTAGGTTTCACAAACAAAAGAGCAAAGGAAAGCTTGGTTAGACGAGATTTTCGAACCAACATGGGTTAGACACGAAGGCTAAAGATAGCTAAAAGGGACTTCATAATTTTTCAAGACGGAAACCTAGATAGACTACCTCGTAGGACAAACTTAATGCGCATTTTCCAATAAACCCGTTCGTTTGGTGAGGGAATCAGTAGCCGAACGACTTGGAAACAAGAAAAGCAAATGTCTGAACTGGTCATCACCTAATTCACCTGCACAATAAGGTCCTAGAAAGGTGGATAGTTAGACCACAATACATTTCATTGACACGATACACCGAGTGAAACCAGAAAAATCGTTCTACACCGTACACACAATTTCTCCCGTGCTACGAAGACTTAGCTGGGATATTTTGAGGAGGGCTGAGCCAATAGCCGTCAAAAGTCAGAGAACGTGCCCAGAAAACATTAGCTTGTGATCCCTTATTACCTTGGCCAAACCAGTTGAGACAATATCACGAGATATTGATATTTGTTTAATGTTATTGATCACACATTATTTTTGTTACTTTTATGCGTGCATTGTAGAATCTGATGTTAAACACTGAAAAAAAATCGCCCTTTCCGTCATCTTCACAAAAATGAAATTTGTACAAGGCTCCAGCTGAAAATTCACTGACAGCAAAGAATAGAAATTGCTAGTTTATGATCCGCAGCAAAAGCAAAATCTCTTACAAATGTCACCAGTGAAAAATGTTAGGCGACCACGTTACACTTTGGCATGAAACATCAATGCAAAATGTCTGCAATCACACCTTTAAAGTAGCATGCCACTAGGAGGCCCTGCTCTTTATCAATACAGATATCAATCTGCCGTGATAAGATGACACTTAAGAATTGATAATTCATCTAAATGGATAACGTCTTACGATTAAGTGAATCGAGCACACAGAATAACCAGACAAAGAAACCACATTCCAACGAAACAGGCAAACATCGATTCACTCAGAGGCCGGGGTTCACTCCAGTGAACTTAAATCAATAGCAACAGCGCACAACTAAAAGGAGCACTCAAGCTGAATGTGTTCAGGCGATTAGTTATACAAATCCACCGCGTCACAAGAATGCTTAACACTGGTCACAGAAGCGATACCCAATCCCCCCCAAAGTTAAAGATAAAATAAGCGATTATTCAAAAGCAGTGATAATGTGAAGTGTACAGATAAATAAAAGGACGAGCGCCATGGACGCACAGACCACACAAACAACAAAACGCAAAGATGAGAAAGTGGGGAACATTCAAGGAGCGCCAGGTGGGGGTGAACGCAGTAGGTTTCGAAGTTAATGGAACCGGGGCGACAATGGCCTGCACAACGGTAAAGAAAAGAAACGTCCAGGCAATGAACGGATACAACGATCCGAAACCATGGGAAATGAAAGGAACAAACGCTTACGAGGCGAACAGCCTTATCTGAAAGCAGGAAGTGCTCAGAAAGCCCAACTTAGACGCACAACACGGTCAATCACTATTCCTAACGGACGATTGGTTCAGTGAATCTACGGCATTGATAAGTAATGGTACATTGACGAATAAATCCTTCAAATTAAGCTAAATCGAGTGTGGTCGACAATCAAGAAAAAAGGATTCGTGAAATGAATGACTGATAATGAAAAAAAGAGAAAAATGGAGAAGATATACCTGGATTTATTAAGTTATAAAAACTAGAAACCCAAACGAAAATTGGAGTTTACGTATCTAGAGATACACTCGTAGTAGTATTGTATGAATGAACGCACAAGCCTGATCCGGGCAAAGTGCCCTACAGTCAGAGACTTCTATTTTCTTTCTCATATCTGTCTAGGCCTGGGCAACCTGACAGTATCTTAGCCCACGTGCAGTCTCTGACTAGACGGCACTTTGTCTGGATCAGGCTTGTGTTTTCATACATAGTAGTGTTAAGCAGTGCCAAGTGATGTAAAACTCAAAGGAAGATAAATCGATAAACTTTAAACAAGGATGCCTGAGGAATGAAAAAGCTTGAATACGATCTTGACTTGCACAAGGAGTATCATGTTAAAATGATTGAGAGCTCAAGACATCAATGGCATACCAGAGCAGTACATCCTACTCAGGAACGCTGTCTGATTGTAGGCTCGTGTATTTTTGTCCATCTGCGTATATAATGTGTCTCAGCATTAGAGCTCACGAAACAGGTGTTTGTCCTAGAGTCAGCTGCATGGTATCCCCAGACAAGCTGGATGGTGGTCTGCCCTACCAATTTACTACTATTACGACCAAGCGCAGACTAAAACAGCGAAGGAAAATAGTGCCGCCTTGAGAAGAGTGATGACATAATGGTATGAAAGCACAAGCCTGATCCAGGCAAAGTGCCGCACAGTCAGAAACTGCACGTGGGCTAAGATACTGCCAGGTTGCCCAGGCCTAGACGGATATTAGGAGGAAAAAAAACAGGAAATTGTAGTGAGACTCCAGCATGTTTCATCATGCAGCTCGCTACCTCTGGCCAATCAATTTATCACGGTGTTAGCCACAAAGCACAAAGTACTGCACGATTGCACCTAACAAGTTAGTATCGCCAAAGACTTGGTAAATCGGCGCGCGGAAACCAAAATCGAGTGGATTGAATCAATGCTGACCAACGGAGTGTGCACTGACATCCCCCAGTGAGTACTAAAATTTGGTTATAGCCGTTCCGGAGAGGCAAGAAACCAACACGATATTTTGAAAATGCTAAACTGGGTCGGAAACATTTAGTCATGAAATTTTGGCATTAACAACCTAATGAAGCAGGCCAAATTTAAAAAAAACTACAAAAGTTACGAGTAAACTGTCTTTCCTCTGGTGAACATAGTGATTGTATACAACAAGTGATCACACTATGTGTGGGCTTCATGATTCAAAATGATTTACCCGTTGGTCCGAGAACCGTCATCAAAAGTTAGTGAGAGTCGATCACGTGTAAATGATATCGAGATGGTGCTATCGGCTACACAAGAAGCAAACAATGGCAACGCAGGCAACCCAGAGCTGACGATGTGCCCGGTTCAAATGCGGTTACGAAGAGCACATTAGCCAAACGACGCAAAAAACGCTCTTCTCGAGACACGACTTTCAGAGTAGTGGATTGGAACGTAAAAAATCTAGGCGAGTATTCCCGGAAGTAAAAACAACACAGTTAACAAACAAAATGCTACGTGGAACATACTTACCGTTTGGAAGAAAGGATTAACTCACGAAGCAATGCAACTGAAGACAAACTATAATTTGGACAAAATTCACAATCCCATCATCACCATCACCTTCTGCGTTTACGCTTGGAGCGATCACTGCTCGAGCTACTATTACTTCGGCGTTTCGATTTTCTACGCGACTTCTTTTCTGAATCACCAGAGTGGTGATGATGATGCTGTTGCGAGTGCTTTTTACGATGGTGCTTCGAGCCCCGGGATTGATGATCCTTCGAGGACCTCCTCGACTTTTTATGCGAAGAGGATTCCGATGACGACGAAGAGCGTCTGGAATGCCGACTTGAAACGACCGAGGATTTCGCGTCGGATTCCTGGCTAATGCGGCGACTTCGTTCGGAGCGACGATCAGGCGAAGGTGAACGGGAACGATGCGCCTTGGACTTGCGAACTTCCCGTCGGTCCACGGAAGACTCTCGCGCAGAAGAGCCCTCGCGATCACTACGCCGCACACCTGTGACGGGTGCGTAAAGTGTGCAGATACAAGCTAGAATTCACGTTGTCATGAGAACCAGTACGAAACACAAAAGAAACCCCAGGGGTACAACCAGAGGTAAGAATTGAATTGGATTTTTTGGAAGGCATACGAAGGATGTGTCGGTCGACAGTACTAATGGGACACTCAAAGTACCATACTGAACGTTTTTTTTGAAATTAAAATAAAGTCTTCATAACGAAAGACCACTGGATATGCAGTGGATGATAATGAGCCATATTCTGGGCAAAGCAAGTAGTTGAAAACAGCATTGTCGTAACATTATTTGTAACAAGGAGAAAAAACTTGAGATGCGTGTGACGGATATTTATCTATACTATACTTTGTATAAGGGGCTAAAACGAGTGCAAAGGTCGATAGCGTTTGTTTACCCTAAACTTGAAGACAAATCAAGATCAGCATCTATTTGAAAGTGTACAGATAAGAAATCACGCACAATACCTGAACACAATGAGAAGATAGTGTAAGCAGGAGTGTCATCAGCTGACATTGAAACCAGATCGCGAAACCAACTAGCAAAAAGCTAGATAAATCTCTCGAAAGGGGTGGGACGTGCAAATATTTATGAATATATTTCCAAATGGTTCTACTTGCGCGAGCTTTCTGAAGATAACAGCAAGAGTAACAAACAGTTGAAGTGTGTGCGAGACGTGGCAACATTGAAATCGGATACAGGGTGCATTTAGCAAAGATGGCATTCAATGTTTCCACCGGATAAGGCTGAAAGCTGATTCAATCAAGCAACAACCCACACACATGTACAAAATAGAAACTAACCTCTAGATTTTTCGGCAGGTGAGACATTACCGTGTTTTTTGACCCGTTCATCAGACCGTGAAGTGTGCTTACCAGATCTCGATTTGGAATCCGGGGTGTCAGAAACATGATCAGATTGAACCCGGTGGGACGATTGGTCATCGGATTTGGTTGAAGCAGCATAAGCATCGGCTGCAGAAAAGTACACGGTCGAAATGTGACTAAGCTTCACCAAAACCAGTACAGCTACGGGTGACTCAGGTGATCACAAAGGTCACGACAGCAAAGGTCAAATCGATATTTTGCAAAGAGAACCACCACCAGTGACTCATTTAGTCCGAGAGATTTGCGATCGGTGAGACATTTAAGCCATGTGCGCTACACGAAAAAAGTATTTGTGGTGCATGGAACGCTGGTTAGAGAATCGAAAAATGGTAGTAGACCTACTCACAAAGGCGAACAAGAAACGAATTAAAAGTACTGTTTATAAAATGCTCCCTTATGGCATGCGTCTCAAATAGCCTCTGACAACCAAGTCCAGCTACTGGCCTGCACGAGTGGCTCCACGAGCCCGGCGGAACTGCTTCTACCAACAAAAGAAGGGGCGAGAGCGAGTAACTGGCGCCTGAAAGCCAGTTTGCTTCAGGCAGATGGAGCTAGTTAGCCTGAGAGGGCATTTCATATAATGGAAGGAAAACCCTGATTTTAAATCTCCGCTGCCTTGCCTGAGGAAAAATCTGACGGTTAGTTTGTGCAAACCACCTCTCTTTCTGGCAACTCCCTGCTGCCTTGTAGGTCGCACTTGGTTGTGCAAAGGCTAGAGAAGCTGACTCGAACAAACGCCCAGTGGTGCTGGCGACGCCGGTTTGTACCCAAATTCCCAAGAATGTTCAATGAAGCCGAATCATCCTCCAGGAGGAGATAGTCGCACAAAAGTAAAGTACAGCAGTATATGAAGGTGATCACGTGTCCGTTTAACACGTTGCTGCGTTGAACCACAAATTGACTTATGGACAGACGACTTCAGACCAGTCGTACAATGGGGACAATAGCATAGCGATAACAGGATTTGGATAGATTGTGAAAACGTGATGAGAGCTACATATCAGGGACGGTAACTAAAGCATCCCGACACAACAGGAACAATTGAACCGATCGAGAGTTCCAGTGATCCAACTGAAAACAAAATCTAGCGACACAGCATCACTCACAGAGCTTGACCAGGCGGCTACACAAGGATCTAGGGAAAAAGCCAACGCAAAGCGAATTAACCGAGCAAAACAAAACACAGTAGGCTTACCATGCACGCTGTTCGATTGCACCCTAGCGGAACAATCCAACGACGGATGGGAACCGTCGGCTGAATCGGACTCGGATTCACTATCACTGTTGTATGCGACCAGACCTTGGATTGCCATGCAAAAAGAATGGTGATTAAAGGGGTAAACGTGAAACGAGGGGGAGATTAGACCAGTTCAAACAGGAGAAACAACACGGCAGAGCGGAAAAGTGCAATCTGTGTTTCAAGCTCGGAAAAGCTGGAATGGTATGATTGTTGTTTACCCGGGGAATAACAAAATAAAAGCGCGGTGGCATAAAGTAAGTCACGATGAAAAATTCAGATAGACTGGTAACAGTGATGGACAGTCGCGAAAATTTCCGAGTCCTGACACAAACCCATACCAGATTACGAGCTAGAATTCAAGTTGATGGCACGACGAACACATCTATAGGGCGAGAAGACCGAAGTAGGCAAGATGTGGGACAGTCTGTTAGACTGTATACAAGCTGAAGCACGGATGTGCAATCGTGCAGTACTTTGTGATGTGCAGCTAACACCGTAATAAATTGATTGAGCTGCATGCTGAAAGAGGCTGGAGTCTCACTACCATTTCCTGTTCTTTTTTTATTCTCATATCTGTCTAGGCCTGGGCAACCTGACAGTATCTTAGCCCACGTGCAGTCTCTGACTGTGCGGCACTTTGCCTGGATCAGGCTTGTGCTTTCATACATACATACATACATGGTAACTTTCAGCAGACCCAGGTTGTCTACGCCGAGTTCCAACGTAGTTGGAAACAGTTCGTTTGGTTTGCTCTGTGAGAAATGATTATCATTCTCATTCAAACACGTAAACCACATTTCACAAGTCCCGTGTGGGGTTCGGAGAATGTTCAAGGTTAACCGGAAGTGACGTTCGTTAGTCCAGAGAACGCATGGAAATTGCCGTACAATTGCATGGACTGACGAAATAGACCCGTCAGTTGGTACCATTGGTAACAGTCAATAAATGTTCTGCACAAGAAAATCAGGTAAAGGGCAGAAAGCTAGTCTATCTATCTTGACAAAAGGCTATCAAAGTGGCCTTTAAATCGGATGTGCTTAACATCAATATTTCCTCACATTTTTTCTTTTTTCTGTTATCAAATAATGCTTTCGTTTTTTATTTTTTAAACATATTTTTACGTCACACGCGCTCAAAAAGCAATGCACTTTTTATATTTTGGAACATGGAAATTTCGCAGCGCCGGTGGGAGAAAATTCAAATGAATATGGGAAAAAATAGCAGGCTGAAATTTCGTCAATTAACATCACAACGCGTTTAATGTCGATGGTAGACGAATTTGAAGCTGGTTCGGATTTGAAAATTTGACTGGCAATGCAAAGATTTCCATGAAACTATAAATGTTAACTTTGGCTCGTGCATTGTATCTGGAAAATTTGTGTAAGTAAATTAATATAGTTTGCTAAAAAATTCTGTAAACAAATAAAGCTATTTCCTTCTTCATCTTCAAAACGCAGAGTATCATTCGAACAAATGAAATACCTCAAAGAATATACTATCATCGTTATTAAGTACCGATCGCCTAACTCGCACGCGACAATACATTAAACCCTAAAAGATGAGAAAAGGCATGGAATACACAGCTTCGGAAACGATAGAAAAGTGAGCACAAAGGAACTGAGATATGAAATAACGATAGCCAGAAACTCAAGGGAGAAATTGTATAATTTTAAGGTCTGTGGTACAGTTAGGTCCTCTGGTTCTAGGCAAGAGAAGGATGGGATGATTAGGACACGAAAACTAGACTCTCAGAAGAATTAAAAAAACACATCAAGGTGCAGACAATGACGTCGGAGAACACGAGACTATGCACACACACAAATAGGTAGTGTCAAAGCAGTATTCAAGCATCAGTAGTGTGCGACCAATACAGAGTCAGTATGAACTACTGGCTAACTTGTAAACAACTGACCTGCTTGATTTATCGAGTCAAATCACAAGTAAAACAAATAAAGTAGCCCACCTCGACCGATTATGAGAACGGATGTGCAATCACGCAGTACTTCTGTGCTGTGTGGCTAACACCGTGCTAAATTGATTGGCCACGGGTAGTGAGCTGCATGTTGAAACACGCTGGAGTCTCACTACCATTTCTATGCTATTTTATTTCTCATATCTGTCTAGGCCTGGACAAACTGACAGTATCTTAGACCACGTGCTGTCTCTGACTGTACGGCACTTTGCCTGGATCAGACTTGTGCTTTCATACATACATACATACCATGAGAAAATACCACGGATCATACAACACCAGAGGTATGCATCCCAGAAATGACTTGATCAACCCGGCTGCTTTAATCAAAGAGTCAAATTTAAGTATGCGTTTCTCTCTTGACCATATAGCAGACGGCGTAAGCTGGAAAGGTTTCGTGATGTGTCAGTAACCAATAGGATGTCCGACGATAGTAAACCCCAGTTCGGAAAGACTACCTCATTAGTGAATCGAACAATAAACGCTAGCACTGAAGCACAACAATTCTGATCACCACGGATAGCCCCTTATATGAAATGTCAAAGAACAAAATATTAGCGGTAGCCTAGCTTCCCGATAGCCACCAAACCACAAAACAACGCTTGCCCATCCGAGACTAGGAAATTCATTACAAACAGGAACACAATTCACAAGGTTAGGTGCTCGGACACATCAACACGTGAGCTGGTGCAGTGGCACACAGCGCAACAAAATACGATCCTGCTCAGCAGACCAAATTTAACTCACCGTCAGCCTGTTGCTCAACTAAGTGAAAGACAACAACACAGTTGACCTCGACGTCTGACCGAGTGCATCATAAACACGGCTAAAGTAGACGAAACAAACAATTACCAGTTAGACCAGATGGTACCGCGAGCACTTCCACAGGTCGGCTGGAACGTCGAACTTTTGCCGAGTCTTCTTTAGCCACCGCGAGCGACTCCTTGGCCACAGAAGTGATCAGTTCCCCGGTGACAGTTAAAAGGGCTTCGGTCAAGGTGCGCGTGATGA
Source organism: Atriophallophorus winterbourni (assembly GCA_013407085.1). Taxonomy (NCBI): domain Eukaryota; kingdom Metazoa; phylum Platyhelminthes; class Trematoda; order Plagiorchiida; family Microphallidae; genus Atriophallophorus; species Atriophallophorus winterbourni. Next base: position 29,114 of record JACCGJ010005200.1, on the reverse strand, counting down.
ACCGAGCCTACGGAATGGAATATGGATTAAAACATGTGGGACATCATCATCATGGAGCACAAGTCTGAAGCCAGACAACTCACTCACTCCTCTCCGTGCCGGGTGGCACAGACAAAGTGCCAAGCAATATGAGGCAAGAATAACAGGCAAGCGGAATATGCAAAAGCAGCTTGTTTTCGTAGTTTCACTGCATGTGATTTTGTGTTTTTTATATAAAATAATACCGGATAAAAATACGACACAATAAAATACACTGCCGCCAGTGACTTCGGTTTGCAGCCATATCTCATAAGGTTTCCAGCCAACTATTAGGTAGAGCTTTTGGACCCCACCCAGACAAACGAATACGCCCAACTGAGCTTAGCGCTAGGGTGGGTTTCTTCATCCCGACGCGCCACGTCATGGACTGGCCACCCGATCGTTTCTCTTAGCTTCTGCAGGGTTTTGCGAATAAGGCGCGGTACGGTAAACGGTGAGAAGGCATTCTTAAAACATGTCCCAACCATCGGAAGTGAGCAAGCATCAGCATTTCTGTCAGTCCGTGGCCACCTGGTCCTAACACCCGCTTGCAGACATCTATATTTGTAACACGATGCTGCCAATGAATGCGAGCAAAACATTTTAGCCAGGAAAGCTCGTAGAGCAATATTGAGACACGCCGCATTCACATAATGTAACTATAAGAGTCAGAATAGCGGATAAAACAGAATTGAAACTACCAATATATGATGGTGCTCAACCCTCCCGTACTTACACTCCCTAAGCTGTTTCTGAATGTTTGTCGTCAGCAGGTGGAGACAGTAAAGCGAATGGAGTGTAAATGCAGAGGATGGAAGCATCACAATACACTGGCCATTTTAAGCGTCTCGACAGACTCAGATTCGGTTCTAGTCGATAGGGTCATGACGAACGAATTGCGTGTAGTTTGGGCGCAATAGTTGGGGTCTGAGAGATGAGCACCACGGCTTTGCTGCATATATCTTCTTGGCGCGTTTGATAAAGCTTGAGTGCTGTGAAGTGGAATGCCGAGAAAAACTTGCAATGACGCATGATAATCAACGCCAAAAGGATTCGGACGCGAAGATGCCTTTTGATGACAAAGCTTGAGGTGTAGACACATCATGCCAGCGTTTACGATTCTACAGATTCCGTAGCATGGTCACACATGCCAGCGACGAATGCTGCTCCAGATGACCATGATACGGTTCATGAACAGCGATCAATATGACGGATGTAAACCGACCTTAGACTTATACGGAACAATTGCAATCAGCATGAATCACAATATAGCGCTAAAATGTACGAATGACTAAACTCCATACTTATATTTAACTAAATTGTTACAAAGTGTGAAACATTGAGCCATGCAAGCGAAACATCACAATCCAAAACACAAGATGGAATGTTCAAGGTAAAAATAAAACCACACCTTAAAGCTACAGTGTTCAAACAACTTGGAATTTTGACCCGGATAGACAAGATGCATACACGGGTGATCAATAGTGAACAAACGATTGAAGAAAACTACGAGTGGTATAAATAAAGCAGAAGCAACGAATACCACAGTTTCGAAACCGTGTAGATCGTGGGACACTGTCATTTTTTTCGAGATAAGTGAACGTGAACGCGATATGCGAATGTTAGGTTGCATGCGTTCAAAATTGAAACCGGCTCAGCAATGGTCCAACATAATGGTACAACTTCCAGTCTCATTTTCAGATTGAGCTATAGTATGTTTGAAATAAGGCTGATACCATCGCACTGGTACATTCAGGCACGAGCTCTGATATAGCGTGCGTCTCAACGCTGGTCAACTATGAATCTTAGGTTGTACACATGGATCTCCCGAGTGAGGCGGAAATGTTTTCCTTTGACAGAAAAAATCAAGCGAGCGAATCGGAACGTGAGAGCAATCCATCTAGTAGAAGGAAAAGCGTGATGAACACCATCAGACACGAGCCGTCTGTTCAACAGGTTGTACTTGACTATGAATGGGTAAAGTAGTCGACCGACGGTGTCACCCGGTATGGTATGCTATGAAAACACAAGCCTGCTCCAGGCAAAGCGCCGCACAGCCAGAGACTGCACGTAGGCTAAGATACTGTCAGGTTGCCCAGGCCTAGACAGATATGAGGAAGAAAAAAAGAACAGGAAATGGTAGTGAGACTCCAGCCTGTTTCAGCATGCAGCTCGCTACCTCTGGCCAATCAATTTAGCACGGTGCTAACCGCACAGCACAAATTACTGCACGATTGCACATCCATGCACCCGGGGATATCACTTAGCATCAAAGTTCCCGACTTTCTTTAGGGAATTACAAGAAATATCACTAAGTACTCCGCATTAAAGATAGCCGCTCGCAAGGTTGAAATCACTGAGATCAACGAAGTTAATTCATTCGTGAAGACAATAGTCACATAAGGCAACCGATGTCTAAACCGGAATTCAACAAGCAATACTAACAACTGTGTGTAGAAGTTAAACACATTTAAAGAATAGTAATCGACAGAAAACCATGAACATAAATCGCATGAAAATTGACACAAACGAGTGAGTTGTGAATACTACATGCGTGCTGTGATATTCCAAGGTGGCCAGGTGTAGGCACGTACAAAACTGCAGCATGATGTTGGCACCAACATACAGGGAGGAGCCACGTGCTACGTGCCGATGAACGACAAAGGGGGAACCCGGGAAACGTTTTCCCGGAAGTGTGAGGCAACTCAAGTCAACTGTCTAATGAATGTGAGGGGTTGCCGAGGGATGCAGAGGATTAATTCAATGTATAGATTTAAGTAGTGACTGCCACGACAATCAAACTGACAAAAAACGGAAACATGAACTTATACACCTTGCAGAAGGTTATTAACGTAAGCGAACAATTGGGTACCGGAGTGCTTTAACTAACTTGGGTCATGACGTTATTCATATTAGAAATTAGAGAAACGTAGTGAGAGCAAGATAGATCGCGGGTTATCTGGGTGGGCAGTCGTGGACACCGACGTACCCCAGTAATGCGAGTACATGCAAAACTGCGTGGATCTTATCAATGCATTCAGGCTTATGTTAAATAACCGTCAACCTAAGGCTTCCCAAACAGTGGATCGGTAACCAATAGTGACAAGACATTTCATGAGGAAAATGAAATGAATATAATTTGATGAGCGTATGTAGAGAAAGAATAGCGACGTGGGCATGGTACACGTCTTGGACTTTTCCTTACTGTTGGTGGCCTCCCTTGGTCGATCATGGATCTACACCCGAAGTATATGTTGATTCAATAGTCCACACAACATGAATATGCCGTTCACCTACCAACTTCACAGTGATGCAGATTGCCCGCTTAATTACCATCGCTTCACAGTGTCCCGTATGTATGAATGAAAGCACAAGCCTGATCCAGTCAAAGTGCTGTACAGGGATTGACAGCACACGGGCTAAGATACTGTCAAGCTGCCCAGCTGCACGGATATGCAACCGTACAGCATTTCTGTGCTGTGCGGTTAACATCGTCCTAAATTGATTGGCGAACGGTAATGGGCTGCATGCTGAAACCCGCTTGTAGTCTCACTACCATTTCTATTTTTTTCTGTTTAGGCCAGGGCAACCTGACAGTATCTTAGCCCACGTGCAGCCTCTGACTGCGCGGCACTTGGCCTGGATCAGGCTTGTGCTTTCATACCATACCATAAAGCTGACCAGGTCTAGAGAAATATGAAAAGTTAATGGCAATGAGACGCCGGCGTTTTATCGCATGTAACTCACTACCAGCGGCAAATCAATTTAGCACGGTGTTAGCTCCACAACACAGATGCATTGCACGATCGCACATCAGAGTCCCGTAACAACCAAATGCATCGTTTACGATGTTAGTAGCAACGTTGAATCTCAAAACCTGGTCAGATCAATCAAAACTAAATGACCGAACACAAAACGTAAAATTACAAGACCAGAACACCCAGGATAGAGAAACGTACTGTTTCCAGCTGTTGATCATCTTCAGAGAGCGCAGCAAAGCGGGTACGAAAATTCTCCGATGTAGGCGGTGTGGAAGGAACAAAAGGAAGCTGCAACGGCAAAAATAATGCATGTGAGCTTAAAGTATTTGTATTCAAACGAGACGTGAATTTACATGGTATCTTGTAGAGCTACTCTGGATCTATGATAATGCTAGACACCGTTGTTCTAACAAGATAGACGGATAGCAAACTGCTGAGCTAAAAGCAATCGCGATTGTTTTCTGGGTACTTCAGAAGCAAGTGTTTACGAACTATCTTTGCTTAGGTATGCTGAGATGAATAACATGCACGCAAACGAACCAGGATATCGACTCACCGGTTTGTTAACCACTACAATGGACAGACTTTCAGCAGTTACGTTCTTTCCGGCGGTGAACTTGTCATCACGATCAGAATGAGTCCTATGCGCGAGGGAGGCATTTACCGGTTTAGTGGGAACTGGTTCAGCAACCGGCTCCAAAAGTGGACTTTTTGATTTTGGAGAACCTTTTGGCGATTCAAAGCTTGTGGGGACAACGGCCTGACGGGCAGGGGAATCGAAATATGCGTCCTCGTTACCCTCCTCCTCATTACCAGAAATTTTAGACGCGTCTTCTTCAGCACACGAGACGGAAGATTTCGGTTCAACTTCTTCCATTACAATATCACCCTCTTCATCACGTTCCGCGTCGGGGGCGTCTCCTAAAGCTAAAAAGAAGTAGGACAATATCACATCGAGGGTGGTGTGATGGTGTGCTTATAAAGATTAAGAGGACAAATGTATTAATATGATATGGTATGGTATAAAAGCACACGCCTGATCAAGGCAAAGTGCCGCACAGTCAGAGACTGCACGTGGGCTAAGATACTGTCAGGTTGCCCAGGCCTAGACAGATATGAGGGGGAAATAGAAATAGAAGTAAGACTCCAGCGTGTTTCAGCATGCAGCTCACTACCGTTGGCCAATCAGTTTTGCACGATGTTAGCCTTACAGCAAAGAAATGCTGCACGATTGCACATTCGTGCACTTTAAATATCAATTTAGGAAGTGCACTTCACATACACGAGCTCGACATACAACGACGAAAGCAAAGCATTATTACGGTTGCGTTCAATGGATCATACACATTTCTAAAGCCAAAAGGGAAACGTGCAAGACACACTGGTTAAGCGACAAGTTGAGGTCTCGACTCTGCGTATGGTATGAAAGCAGAAGCCTGATCTAGGCAAAAGTGCCACGCGTGGGCTAAGATACTGTCAGGTTTCCCAGGCCTATACATACATGAGAAAGGAAATATAAATGGTAGTGAGACTCTAGCGTGTTTCAGCATGCAGGTCACTAGCGGTGGCCAATCAATTTAACACAGTGTTAGCCACACAGCACAGAAGTACTGCACGATTGCACATCCGCGCTTGGGAAAGGATATATTTGAGTTGCTTAGGTAGGTGACAATAATGTGATGGCAGCATGAAAATGTATCAAATTCTCGGGCCCAGAAATTCACCAGCCGAAGCCAGGAGTAGGAAGCATTAACACTACAGAGGATGCGGGCTAAAGATTACAATCAAGCAGCTAATTGAACTGCAACAACACAAATAATAGATTCTAACAAAGGGCAACTCACCGGTGTTGCCACTGACAGCGGCCCATTCCTTGGCTTTTTTCTTTTCCAACTTCTCCAACTCATCGCGGAGCCAAGCAGGCAGCTTGCGTCGCTTAGAAGCATCACTTTCTTGTTCAAGGCCTTTGGGCGGCCACGTGCCAGTACTCAAGACAGCTTTTTCTGGTCACATGAATATAGCGTAAAAACTCAATGAAATTATCGTTGAAAACCGAAAGAGGTTGTTGGTAATAGGTGGATTAAATGGTAGTACAAAACAGTGAATTTAGACCAAAGGGTTTGACATCTTAGGCGACACATGCACCGAGAATTCGGAATAAATTAAATTGACAGCGATACGTTCTCCATAACTAAAACAGCTGAAATCGGCTATACTGCGAGTCTATTTATTTCAGTGCGCCAAGTCATTACTGTATGTGTATACAGAATCACAAACCAGAAGCCAGAAGTACCGCACAATCTACAACTTGAGATACTTTCAGGTCGTCTACACCAAGACTAATTCATATGAAACAGAAACATGCAGCATTAGCAGTAAAACAATTGAAGACAATGCTACCCATGTCATGCCTAACAAACTGATAGAATGCTCGAACAACGAGAAAGTAGTTGTCCGGCAATCCACAACCCACGAGTATTTGACGGGCTGATTAGTGCTAAGTCTTCACTCTAGTATATCGAATGTCATGTATGTCATGCATGTTCTCTTTCATGCGCGAGTACAAATACAACATCAACAAGAAACGACTGTGTAGACCCTCGTGATTTTGCATGAAAAAACGATGAAATGCAAAGACTGAACAAAGCAAATACAGAAAAAATGATACACTTCGTGAAATATCTCACCGAAAGCGGACATTAGATGTTCTGGAACGGGTAGGCCAGTAGACGAGGTAGAAGTTGCGACCACGCTGCCCTGACTTGAAACCGGAATGGACGCAGAGCTGACAGCAACAGAATCAGCCGAGACAAGGGCTGACGGAAATAAAACCGGCTCAGGATGAACAACATCTTCACTCGGTTTCACGCGGATGTCAACATCATGGAAATCCGAGTCGGTAGACTCTTTGCTTTCATGAACCTCTTCATTTTGATAAACACGGTAGTCTTTGTCTAGCTCCTGGTGGTGTTCACGGTTCGTAAAAGGTGGAGGGGTTTGACCTCGGAATGGAAACGGGCGTACGATCTGCAACAATTCCAAAAATATAATACGTATTTAGGTGTGCGAGCACAAGCGTGGAGTTGGACAAATGAGTTACGCAGGCAAAGAGACTACCAATATTAGCAAGAACAGCGGTGCCACCGTGGGCTATGATGAAAGCGGATTTTAAGATTACTACGATAGAAGTGGCAAACAGCGTGTCTTAAACCGTCTGACACAATGAAGTCCAGCTCCTGGTTTGCAAGTTCTACATAACTGTTTTATTTTGACAGATGAAAAGGCTAGTGACGGATGCTTTGAAACATTTTGCTCCAGGCCAGTGGACCCTATGTAGAAATTAGATATAGAAGAAAAATATTCAGATTATCAACATCTGCTGCCATGTGTCATGTCACATTAGATGGAAAATTTTAAAAGTACAGGCTATAAAAAAATCCTGAAACCACTGTATGATGACATTTTATGAATCAGCAAGTAATAAGCGCAATAACTGAGAAAACAAAAATCAGTGTAAGAAAAGCATGATTGCAGCAAGCTAGTGCCTCATAACATAATGATAAGCAAACGGAAAAACACGGAAGTCTTACGACCATTTTCTCATTTATATCGCCGTCTAGGCCTGGGTAACGCGACAGCATCACAGCCAACGCACAGTTTCGGACTATAGAGCGGTGCCTGGATTCGGGATTCTAATTGAGTACACAGATCAAGAGCCAGACAAAGTGCAACCATGAAGCAAGAAAAACAAATAAACGGACACGTACAAATAAAGCGGTCAAGCGTAGTAAGCTAATATGCGCAAACGGAGCTTGTTTTTTATAATATACGATTCAACGACATGGTATGAAAGCACAAGTCTCATCCAGGCAAAGTGCCGCTTAGTCAGTGACTGCACGTGGTCGATGTTACTGTCAGGCTGCCCAAGCTTAGAGATAGGCTAAAACGACATCAGAAGTACATTTGCGCTAATAACTTCGGTTCGGTTAGAAAGCAACTAGTCTATTTGAACTTGGGCAATAGATAAAAAATGCTGTGACCAAAATCTCGATTTAAAGTAACCACTTCTACACATGTTGAGTTTTATTCTATATTTATGAACTTATAAGTCAACGATAGGGATCAACAGGCAGCATCCATCTAAAAATAGAAAAGCCTTTTCGGTTTACAATACCGTAGCCGGATATCTGCAGGAGTTCAACGAACACATTTAGCCAAACTACTAGAGTCCGGAAATGGACATGTAGTCGGTGAGCTAATTATAATTTAGAACTAAATCACGAGTAAATGTACATGGTTTATGTGAATCACTAATTACTGAACGAAGAATAACAGGAAAAAACAAATATTCTTCTGGCTTACCGGCTGTTGATATCTTCCAGGGGAACTAAATTGACGGGCAGTCGGAAAACGAGCATCAAAATATTGGTCTCGAAATTGTGGCCGCCAAGGTCTTTGTTGGGGTGGAAAGCGAGCTCTTCCTTGATAAAACGGCTGACGCTCGAAAGACGAAAAATAGGCCGGGTCAACCTCATGATTTTCCCAAGGACGAGGGCGAAAACCCGATTCATTATCCATCGATTGCAAATTATGCTCGTAAAAGTCATGTGGAGGCATAATATTTGCATTCGACGGATCAGGGTAATAGCCCTCATACTCATTCCGGGCTTCATACATTACAGGTTCTCGAGATATGAAAGCAGCAGGGGATTCTTCAGGTATCATATGTTGTTGGTATTGAGAAAAACCATAGTCCGATTGCACATTATCGGCAAAGTCTTCCCGAGGCATGTCATAATTTGGAATAGCATTCCCGGGGTTGGAAGCGAAAGAACTATAATCCATATGCGGATGACCGTTTTCAGAATTGTATTCAACTCTGGACGGATCGGAGTTCCAATACGTGGCGGATTCTCCATACATTCCCGAATTCGGTGTAGTATCGTGTAACAATGGTGGCTTAATCGGAGCCACGTCGGATAATGAAGCTTGAGCCGATGTGTCGGAGGTACCTGATGCGGGGGGAGGGGGAGGTGGTGGGGGAGGCGGGGGAGGGGGCGGGGGAGGAGGGGGTGGGGCAGAATCAGCGGCCCACTGTTGTGAAGCACCCCTTTGGCTGGCCCATTGTCTAGCTAATGCCGCAAGACTTTCGGGATCGGCGGTAGGTGTTGGCGTGACGAAACGAGGACCATGAATAAGCGTTTCTGTCCAAGATTGGGGGGTAAATCCAGGCCACATTGTATATTATAAATAGCTGAAGGAAAGAAAATATAGTAAATTGATATGAGCAAATGCAGTGAAACAGCAAAAACGTTGTTGTTTATAGGTATTTACATATTCCACTTGCCTACTTCGTTATTACGCTTTTGGTTACTTACTTATGCTGCTTTATGTTGCTCGGCATTTCGCCTGACTCCATATTTTTCCGTTCTGCATGGATAGGCAAACGTACAGTACTTATATGCCTATGACTGCGGCACTTTGCCTGGATCAAGCTTGTGCTCTCATACATACATACAGTACTTATGTACTGCGTAGCTGATTCCGTGCTAAAATGATTTACCATCGGTAGTAAGCTGCTTGGGCAAACACGCTCAAGTCTCAATACTATTTCAGGTTTTCAGTCTCATCATCATCATCATGAAGCACAAGTCTGGAGCCAGACAAAGTGCCAAGCAATATGAAACAGGAAAAGCAGATAAACTAGCGCGTGGAAAAGGGAAGACAGGCAAGCGGGATACGCAAAAGCAAATGCACAAAAGCAGCTTGTTTTTGTAGTTTCACTGAATGCGATTTTTTGTTTTTTTATGTAAAATAATACCGGATAAAAAATCATGACACACATAATAAAATACACTGGCGCCACTGACTTCGGTTTGTAGCCATATCGCGTAAGGTTTTCAGCCAACTATTAGGTGGAGCTTTTGGTTTTCAGTTCAATTTTTTCTATGTCTAGGACTGGGCGAACTGACAGTATTTCGGCCCATGTACAGCATACGACTGTGCTGCACATCGCCTGGATCAGGCTTGTGATTTCATGCTCAAATACATACAACTTTGCTTGATGCTGATGATATACATATCAGACTGAGGTCACCTGACCTATGAACATCAACTTTGTAAGCAGAAGTGGCTCTGATGGCGACGAAATGGTACCAGCCAGTACAGCTCAATGGATCTTGGAGGCAAACGAAATATCGCATTACGTAAAGGTACAGCCTCAGAACAATCGTTTTACTTAATCTCTTGCGTGGACATCTGGCAGCATGCTGAAGCTGAGAAAACTCAAAATTGGAACCAAGTTGATCGGACAACCTGCCCTAGAAGTAGTGTTGGATAGCTGGAGCAAACCCAAAACAATTATTTCCTGTTTGACGTGCTCAACTTCAGATTGGCTTTTTTTGTAAGATTAATTATAGGATCAAAAACGGTGAGCAGCGTTTTTAAATTTCAATCAAGCTAAAAAGGTCATTTACGTAATCAATACTGGAAAATCGGATAAGAAAACGTGCACTTCCGCCACACAGTTGCGTGCAAACTGAATTCTCGGGAATCCTCAAGACAAACACGAACAAGATCCTTGTAGAATTGTGACTGCACGTAGTTGATTAAACACGGTGTAATCTTAATGAAGCCTCGGGCTATAACAACTTAACGCAGACCGACTCATTTTTTTGCCATTTTTGCAATTGAAAAAAAACGACATTTTTAAAACGTTTTGTTTCGTTTGCGGCGCATTTTCCCTCAAGATATTTTTTATACTTTCCTATAAACTTTGGAGTTATATTCTAATAACTTTTCACTGGTTTGTAAAGCGTCGGGCATGTTCAGATTTGTTTGTCATAATAAGAAAACATTATGTCCTATAAGCCAATCACTGCGCATTCGAAGGCTGCACAAAGATCATAACCCACGTGCAATCTTTGAGTGTGTGGCACTTTGCCTGCTTGTGTTTTCATACATACATACCGCGCACGGTCGTCCGGAATACCTAAAATGAGTGCTCGGTTTCGTAACAGATCGGTCTAACTTGCTTGATACTTGCGCGTCTGCGACGCTTGGCCGAGAGAAAATGGCGGCGATATCACAAACTGCATTGTAATGGTATCGATAAGGCTTATTCCGCGGTATTTTTAGCACAGATTTATTTCCGAACTTAGAAACTGACAAGACACCCAGAAAAAACAGTCCAAATGGTTAGGATGCTTGGTCTCGGAAACCAGCGCATAGATAATGGCGAAAGGCTAACACATCAAGCAATCAAAATATGGGAATCAAAATTCGACCAAAAATAACCGTAATTTGCCTCAATATCAAATAAGCGTATTTCTAATAATGCTAGTAGCTGTATGTATTACGATTGAGCGAAATTAACACATCATAAACCAAATTATGTGGGAAGTCACATTGCCAACCTTAAGAATCACGTGATAAACCGAAACGCATGATAGGATTTTACAAAGCTTAACTAATTCCATAAATCAGCGGCATCGAATATCTTCTAAACCAATAAGGGGTGCAAGCGTACAAGTAAGTTAAAAAGGACTCGTGACGAGACAGAAGCGTAGTGAACAAAATTAGATTGAACTTATTGGTATAATATACCGGCGTCATCATCATGGTACACGATGAATTACATTGCCCCAATTAATTTCAACTTGCAGGGAAACCCCACAAGGTTTTTAACCAAGTGGTAGGTGAATATTTTGTACTTCTTCAGGCAAACAAACTTTTTAGACTTCGCCCAGCGTTCGGAAAGAGCTCCTTTATCTAAACTGTAAAATTTTCTGGTCACACAGCTTTTAGTCCCTGCAAAAACATAACATACGCGAGGTATAGAAAACCAAGCCATCCACGCGTGTGGTGAACACTTGGAACTCGCTAGCAAACGAGCTCCTGTTAATGCCATCAGAACAGCTATACAAGAGCGCGTTGGATCAGCATTTGTTGAGGCATTGGAACTCTATTTCCTGTGATATAATGGTGTTCCTCTACTCTTAGGATTGCTTCGTCAACAGAAGTTATACATGATGTGAAGAAGCTTAAACGGGATTTTATCCCTTCGGCTTTCGATCTATAAGAAGATGCAGGAAGATCTCGGCAAGGATAAGAACAATTTAGAAAATGGCGATCATTCAGAATGCTAGATGACGTCAAAAAGGACAGGTTGATGGAAATAATGAAGTGTGTAGTCTAATTGACATGCAGTAAAACTCATTAAAACCCAATTTCGCTGTATCAAGCAGCAACGCTAAAGTAAATTTACGTAATCCGAAAAAAGCGCTGAAAAGTAATAAAACCAAACAATCTTATTATTCGATGTGTTTATCCTGACGGAATGCCACGTTGCAGGATGTAATCAACAGAATATACGAGACTTATGTTTAGTTTGGTGAAAAGAGATATTATTTGTGGATCAATGAAATAAATTATCATATAGATTATCTGTACATTCCTGTTAGATATTGTTTGTTGTAATCCTTAACATTTTTGCGCGGCTTTTATGGATTAGACACTTGATCCGCGGATTTCTGTGTTCTGGATCATTGTTAGGAAGCGTCCTATGTAACGCATCAATTAGTTGCCAACGGTTCGTTAAAATTCGTGCTTGGATCATTGAAATACAAATTCTCATTTCAGTTCAGCTCAGTAGGCACAGGACTGTAAGTGGCTGAAAAGCCAATCGAACATCCAAAATTTCTGTTTGCAAGGAGCATCCACCATTTCTATAGTTGATTTTATTCCTTTGTTATCAGGAGCCTACGAGACATCAATGTTTATCCTTACTTCTCCTTCAACCCGAGGCACGTTCAACTTGGTTGTGTTTCCAACGCTTTGCTTAACAATCCATTTCAAAATCCCTTTTCTCTGATTTTACTGTAAATTGGTTATCACTTTATCGCACTATACACACATTATAACTAGAATTAACCTTTTCCAGTACGCTTTAAATAATCATATATATATATCTATTAATATTTAAATTTTTTTAAATAAAACAACACTATGCCGGAAAAATCATATCCATGCATTTCAGTCGAATGTGGAAAAAAGTAGTTGGAGACATAGCTTGTGATGCGTGCCAGAGATGGGCACTTCCAAAACGCTCTAGCATTCACGCCAAGCATTAATAATCATTTTGCCAAAATAGTTTTCTGGAATGGGAATGTGGGGACTGCAAACGGAACGCGGAGGAAGCTTTTTTGAGGACCTCCTCCAATATTATGAACAACGACGTTTTATCAGAAAGTACAAACTCTCCTCTTTCATACGGCGAAGTGATTCGAAACGAAACAATCCCATCAATAAAATTGGGTCCAGTCCGAAGAACCATAGGAAGGGATAAAAATACCACAAAGAGGTAAAAAGTACAGTATAAAGAAATCCATCGCTATGAATAAGCCTCTCGTAAACTCGCAGCAATCTAACTACGTTGCTTTAGAAAGTCAAATAAATGCTCTGGTTAAGCAAGTTAGTGAACTTGCTGGACCAAATAAAATTGCGGAAGCGAAGCCAACTCGTTCTATGCTCATTCTAAATCGGGAAGTGCCGCTCATTCGCGAAAGCAAACCCCGGCGGGAAATGGGCCGTTCAAGGGTTCAGGAAGTTTTGCGCATGACAGGGCTAATTAACTGCCAGGTAAAAAGAATCCATCCTGTAGGCCGGCGGAACCCATCTGTAAGTAGTTCGCACCCAATTTTGGTAGAAATTTTAGAACAGCTGGACAGGGACCAACTTCTTTCGAAAAGTACTCACCTTGAACGCTACACAGTCGTCCGATGTACTTCGAAACGGTCCGCCAGTTGAATACGAGTACGGATCGCAATGCAATACGCCAGAAAATAAGCTAAAAACGCATTTTAGCAGACTCATGAACGAGGAAAATCTATGTAAACTGCTGTTAGGCCGGTACATGCTCGTTCGCATACGCAGTCCAACCAGTTATCTACTATTTCGTCCTCAAAAAACAGGGTGTCAACGAAGGTACTCCAACCCCGATTAAAAGTGGAATAAAATGTGTGCCGCACAGAAATGCAGATGAACTCTACACAAATGCTTGCAATGTACGTAATAAGCGGAGAGAGCTGCAGCTTGCTGCACAGAAAATCCCAGTCGATATAATTGCTATCTTCGATTCATGGTTGAAATCAGATGATTATCTGTCGTCATGTGTAGCAACTAAGTACGCCATCTATCGTCAGGATAGGGATACTGGTGCTACGAGAGGATGTGTGGCAATTATGATAAATTAGGACCTTTCCCACAGTGAGACATCGATTAGGATTGCTTCTCATACAATTCACCTAACATCGGTATTTCTTACTGTCGCTAGGAAGAGACTGGCACTTGCATGTGCTCGAAGAAGACGGACTGCTTCACCAATACACGATCAACTACTGAGGGACATATTGGAAGTACTGAAAGGGAAATGCAACGCATTGCTAATTGTAGGAGACTCTAATCTCCAGTTAATCGATTGGGGTACCGAAATTTCTTGAACAGAGTCAGCTGAGTTACAATATCTGAGCTGGTTTTATTCCAGGGCCTTTCATCAGCATGTCACGGAACCTACAATGATAAGTAAGGACACTTTCCGACCACGTTCGATTTGATTCTATCGTCTCATGAAAGAGATATTCATAGGATCAAATACCCTTTGCACTAGGCAAGAGCGACCACGACGAAATACGTTTTGACTGGACTTTAGTGCACCCTAGACACCAAATGAAAATGTCCCAAAACTTTGGTCACATGGACTTCGTTTAACTACAAACTCAAGCAATGAATCTAATTTTGGAAACAGAAGAATTAGAACCTAGTGTATAAATCATGTGGATTATTATAAGAGTGCACCTTTTACAATTGCAAGAGAGTTTCTCTCCTCTACAACCAACGAGAACGCAAGAAAACTCACCTGGTGGAGCGCGTCTATTCGCAAAGCTATCATATGAATTGACCGTAGCTGAAGGGCTTAAAAACTATCTGGAACTCACAGATCTAGAATGCAATAAATACATATCAGAAATTTAGCTGTTGCACTGCAAAGAAAAGCTAAAAGGACTTCGAATCCACACTTGTCAAGAAAGCAAAAATTCACTTTAAAGGTTTTATGGCTATTTTCAATCCGAACAATCTTTAAGAGAAAAAATAGGTAGGTTAGTGCTGGATGATGGCAACACGGCTTCGACTGCACAGGAAAAAGCCGATGGTTTGCATACGTTCTTCCGCAGTGTTTACCAGCGTGATTCAGGTAACCGTATATAAACTCACGAATGCAGCACACCTCTCTTCAGCTCAGTGGTGTTTAATCAGGAAATAGTCACCACAGTTTTGTCGCAGTTGGATAAAACTAAGTCGGCTGGCCCCGACGTCGTTTACTGGAATCCCTTAGTGCTACCTTCTCACACACACAAACATGGTAAACAAATTACCCAACGTATATTTTTTGATCGATATTTCCTCTTTACATTCCACAAATAAAATTACTTTTGATCCTCCTCTGGAACACATGAACGCATTCATTAAAATATGATTTGTTTAATTTTAATACGTATATCCTATGGTATTGTACAGTTATTTGCTTTTTGTACTATTAATATTGTATCTTGAATCCTGAATATTGACCATCAGCTGGAAGCAGCTATAATGTCTTACGGCGTATCTGAAATTTGACCAGAAATCTTATCACTTGTTTTCTCGCAATACGTGCCTCAGCTAAATAATGCTATATGTTAGCACGCCGATACTTATAAGTGATCGAATCACAGGCGGAAATGCGATAAAATGTTGACTAAAGAGGCAGTTGTCATGATTAATAATACTGAACTTCAAGTTGCCTATTATGTGTACTGCGTCTGTAGAACAAAGTCGTTGAACGGCACCAAGACCGATTGTTTACAATTAGGAAACCAATAAGATTGAATCAAATAATTGAAGAACTGTTCTCAAAAATTCGAGAAAACATTGAAGTCTATCGTAAATACCTGCAATAACTGATTAAAATTTGAAACTAACCAAAAACGAACGCTGCATCTCGTATTTTCACAAGATGCTATGCTACGTAAAGAAAATTTGCGGGAAGCTGGACAGGTTAGTGATGCAACTTAGATGCGACTTAGATGTAAGTCAGCTTAAAAAGTCAAAGTGGCGTCTACTGACTGTCCACCGGCAGAATTTCTCTATATACAGAACGAATACTTAAATAAAAACAAATTTGATGAATCTCAGTGTAATCAGCACCAATGTGCCTTAGACATGTGGGACATTTTTCTCAAGTAGAAGAACTAACGGTATTGATCAATGGTACCTGCTGTGTTCAGTAATGGATATGAGCTCGATATCGCCTGATTCAATAACCCACGTAAGTAGGCACCCAAATTGTTTTCATCTTGACGAACCGTGTTTACTGAGGATTATTCTTAAAAGCCGGAAAGAGATAGGAGACTTTCTTCTAAACTTTCACTTGCTCCGATAATATTCACAAACTAATTGTGGCTTGCATGCTTATATTTCCTAGTGGTAGAGAAAAGTTAATTATAACAAAGGTGTTCCTGAACATACTAACACCGATTTGGGAAGTAAAATACAGCATCACAATTACAAACAAGCGCTTTACGTTGACAAAAGCATTGGAGCTCACGAGTCAGTCGTGGTGGACACGTTTAGAATACCCCGGTTACCAAACTATAGAAATGACGGACCAAAAACTGTAAAAATATCATTTTCAACGAGAGGTATGATGAAATAATTAATGTACAACTGGGAAGCAAATCATGTAAATCTTCCGAAGGATCTCAGAATGAGTGACCCCATACTTTCTACACCGAAACAGCTTAATGAACCAAGGATTCTACAATCAGACGAGACTCAGATTAGAAACACTGTGGCAATCCCCAAGAAACGACCAATGTCTATATTTAAACGCACAATGCCTGGTAAGCAAACTAGCTGAAATAAACATTCTCCGTCATCAGCACTCATTTGACATCATAGCATTAACTAAGGCATGGTTTCAACCTCACGTGAGCTCTGTCTTCCTCACATGCCCTGTTTTGGAGAGACCCCTTAAGAAGTGGTGTGGAGTAGCTGTTTACCACCACGAACGTTTTTACAGTAATTACAGACAATAAAATCGATTCGGAGGATAGTATATGTTGTTACTTTGGGCTCGAATCACGCGAAAGTTGCATCGTTGGTGTAGCTTACACTTTACCATCATCATCGGATGCGCGTAACGAAAAACTATTGGAAGCAATGCAGTACGTCGGAAAACAGCGCAATTCGCAATTACTAATTATGGGAGACTTCAATCTGCTCGATGTTGGTAGTAATGAGTGCCTCCTTGCCTGGCTAAGAAGCTGCCTTTTTAATCGCACGAAAAATGTACGCATCGATGGTGCGATGTCTAGGGAAATAGTAGCTACTAGTGGTGTCCCAACAGGTTTGGTACTTAATCCAGTTTTACTTTTCAGCCTATATCATTGACCTTCCGCCACTTGTTACAGACAAAATGGTTATCTTTGCGAATGATGCTAAACTTCGGACGCAAATCCCGTCGATTGTGGACTGTTTGCGCTTACAAAGCAACTGGGATATATTGAACAGCTGATCAGAGCAAAACAAGCTCTCATTGAACTTCAGAAAGTTTAAAATTTTGCAAATAGTTAAAGGTTTCCCAATTCAGTAGAACATTGGATCGCAACAACTCGAATGAACAACAAAAGAAAAGGAATTCGGCTTAGGGATTAAAAAGTCCCAAGAAATGCATGCCACGCGAAGCAGTGTACAACCGGTTTAGCCGTATGCTAGGTGTGCTTCGGCGTATTTTTGAACATTTTTCATGTGAAACATTTCCAATGCTCATAGATACGTATATTAACACAGTGATGGATTACTCAGTGCAAGCTTTGGCACCGTGGCTACAAAAGTACACGAAATTGCACAATAGGATATAACAGTTATCAAATAAAATGTTTGGTTGTCCCCGTAACATACCATATCGGAATTGACTGTTGCATTAACTGCATTACAGACGGGTTTGATCGGATCTTATCCCAACTTATAAAATAATGAACTTTAATATACATCCTCTGAAGCAACTATTTTTCCTCAGGTCAAGCCATAACACAAGTGCACACCCACTAGCTTTTGATATTCCATATTCCTGCCGGAACCGACGTCGGTTCTTCTCTTCGGTTCGCGTTTGCTGCTTATGGAACTCTCTACCGTATAATGTTGTACAATCGAATAGTGAAAGTATTTTCTGGAACAAATTAGATATATTTATGCGTAGTAATTACACCCTACATCCCGTTTATATAACACGACATTTTTTGCCTAACTGCAAGAAGTGTCGATCTCTCCAACGCATCAATTATATATATATATATATTATAGATATATAATATATTATATAATATATATATCTATTATATAGAATATATCTATCTATAATATGATGCGTCTGGTGAGATCGACCTTCTTGCAGTTAGACACAAAATTTCATGTTTGTGTCGGTAGTTGGAAAAATATTCCCTAGAGCTATATATATATTGTTAGATACTATGATATATATATATATAGGATCTCTATAGCTATATATACTATATATATACTCATTATATATAAATATCAACTTCGATTTCACGTCCTTTGGCTTTGCATTGTTATTTATTGTGACCTTGACAATATATACGTTTTGAATCCAACCAGCGCGGTTCGTTCTCTCTCGCTGTTTCTGAGCCGATTGTGTGAGAACTTGTTTGCAACTGTCTGGACTGACTGCAGTGAATGTTTGGACTGTGAGAATCATTAACGCTCACGGATATAACTCCATTTTAGCGAGCTTGCTACTTTATTCGTTACCTGAACTGAACTTCCATCTTAACGGATTTAATCAAGTCAATTTCTGCATTACTGTTCGTACTCGGAATTTTCGACATCTTGGAGAATCATTATCCTTCCCATCACAATTTCCTTGCTCAACTCACTTCAGCCTTCGGTGAGTTATTTTGAATTTTCTATCTGTATATCTTCATACAACATTGTAGCTATTATTTTTGTAATCTCTGATAGATTTTTATAAGCCCATACCGCTACAAATTGGTGAGCCCCAACGTCTACAACTTGATGAACTTTCTCTAACTACGAACTGTTTATCCTCACAGTTATTTATTTGCTTTCGCACAACTTTTCTCATTCTCCAATTTTGATTTTTATACATAATGTCTGATTCCGAAGTCGCTTTTGTCTCTTCTATTAATAATTTATCAAGTTTTAGCATTTCGAATCCTTTTCTATGGTTTGGTCAAGTCGAAGCCATTTTTCGAACCCGTAACGTTAAGTCTCAGCTTGCTATGTATTCTCACATTGTTCAATCACTACCAATCGATATTGCTGAGGAAGTGAGTGAATTGATTCATACAGTTCCAGAAGACTCCCCGTATGACACTCTTAAGTTAGCTATAATTTCCAGAACTGGAGTCTCTGAGCAACGAAAATTTGATAAACTTTTCTCTCAAATTGAACTCGGCGACAGAAAGCCTTCACAGCTTCTTCGACACATGCGCCAACTTCTTGGTGAACGAAGATGGATGAGGCGATTTTTCGTCAACTCTGGTTAAAAAACATACCATCGAACGTACGGCAAATTCTAGCTGCACTTAATTCTTCCGTCCCCTTAGAAGAACTCGCAGATGCAGCAGACAAGATTTTAGCCGATTCACCTATAACTGTTGCCCCGATTTCCAGACAGTCTCGTGACACTAACGCACTAATGGGAGAGCGAATAGATAAACTCGAAGTCCTAATACAGCAGTTAATTCCACTCTCCCGACAGCAACATTCTAAACCGCATAGAACGTTCCACAATCGCTCACAGTCAAGATCCCGTCACTCATCATCCCAGCGTCCCCAAAACGATCCAGAAACCTGCTGGTATCACAAACGTTACGGTGATGCAGCTCGTAAGTGCACCAAGCCTTGTGCTTACGTGTCATCAAAATCTCCATCGGGAAACTTGCAAGCCACTCAGTAAAGACGACGGCTGCAGTTGGCAATTCTTCCCAAAGTCGTCTACTATTTATTTACGATCCATCAACCTCTCTCCGTTTCCTCATTGACACCGGTGCTGCGATCAGTGTAGTTCCACCATCTGTCAGAGAACGACAAAGCATATGCTACGCCATTTCTCTGCAGGCTGCCAATGGAAGCGCCATTCAAACATACGGTCGTAAATGCCTTACACTCGACTTGGGCCTTCGACGCCAGTTTCCGTGGATTTTTGTTATTGCTGACACCCAGTATCCCATTATTGGAGCTGATTTTTTGTCATCCTTCGGCCTCACGGTCAATCTAAAAGACAGAAAACTACTAGACAGCATCACAACCCTATCAGTCTCCTGCAACTCATCATCCATTCATTCAGTTGGCATACACCTTTCTCCTCCAACTGACTCTGGTTGTTTTAATAACATCCTCGATAAATTTCCTCAATTGACACACCCATCGTCCGACTCCGTAACTGTCAAACACGATGTGGTTCATTCGATTGATACAACAGGTCTGCCCGTTTCTGCACGTCCACGCCGTTTAGCTCCCGACAAACTGAAAGCAGCAAAGGCCGAATTTGAACACATGCTTCAGCTTGGCATAATTCGTCCGTCCAACAGCTGCTGGTCATCACCTCTCCATCTTGTTCCAAAGAAATCTACAGGTGATTGGAGACCATGCGGTGACTATCGTGCACTGAACGCCCACACCGTCCCAGACCGTTACCCTATCCCACACATCCATGATTTTTCTTCTAATCTTTACGGGAAAACAATTTTTTCTAAAATCGACCTCGTGCGTGCATATCATCACATCCCCATTGCCGAATGCGATCTCAAGAAGACTGCCATCACTACTCCTTTTGGTCTCTTCAAATTCGTTCGCATGCCATTTGGCTTACGAAATGCAGCACAGACATTCCAGCGTTTCATGGATCATGTCGTCAGATGTCTCGATTTTGTTTTTGTCTACATAGATGATGTTTTAATTGCTAGTTCCTCGGCAGAAGAACACAAGCGTCATCTATCTCTTGTTTTTGAACGTTTTTCTGATTTTGGACTCAACATCAACCCTTCAAAATGTCTCTTTGGTGTAAATTCTCTTGAGTTTCTTGGACATCACATTGATGCTCACTCAATCACCCCCTTAGCATCTAAAGTGGCTGCCATAAAGGATTTTCCTATCCCCACTTCCATTAAACAGTTGCAACGTTTTCTTGGTATGATAAACTATTACCGTCGTTTTTTGCCTCATTGCTCGAACGTGCTTCATCCGCTGACCAACCTGTTACGTGGATCAAAGAAAGAATTATCTTTCGACTCGCAAGCACTTACTGCATTCGAATCAGCAAAAGAAGCTGTTGGCAATGCAACTGCCCTTATTCATTTGAATACTGATCCCACTACCCGTCTCATTTTAACTACAGACGCCTCTAATTTTGCAGCTGGAGCAGTTCTTCAGCAACTCATAGATAATGACTTGCAACCATTATCATTTTTTTCTCAAAAATTTCACCGACACAATCGAACTACAGCGCATTCGGCCGAGAACTTCTTGCTATTTACCTCGCCATCCGACATTTCCGACATCTGTTAGAGGGTCATACATTTACCGTGCTAACGGATCACAAACCTCTGGTATATGCAATCCGATCTCGCCATGACAGACATTCTCCTCGTGAAATCCGACAACTTGATTTCATCTCACAGTTTACGACAGACATTCGCCACATTTCCGGTACTTCAAATGTTGTCGCAGATTGTCTATCTCGCCCAGGAGTAGATGCCATTATTCCGGCCAATGTTAGCCTAGAAACCATTGCTGCAGAGCAACGTCGTGAAGATTTTTCGTCTGAAGCTGATTCTTTCCAGTCTATCAAACTGACACCCATGCCTTTGCCCTTCTCAGAAAAAACTATTTTGTGTGACACTTCCAATCATGCCATACGTCCATTTATCCCCTTTTCTCTTCGCAGAGCCATTTTTGATCATTTGCACTCGATTTCTCACCCTGGAATTCGTGCAACTACTGCGTTGATTTCGTCTCGTTTTGTTTGGCCTGGCATGAATCAGGATATTCGCCAGTGGGCAAGATCCTGCATTCAATGTCAACGTAATAAAGTTCATAGACATACAACTACTAGTCCCGGACAGTTTCCTAACCCCGAAGCTCGTTTTTCGCATGTTCACCTAGACTTAGTTGGTCCTCTTCCCTCTTCAAACAACTTCACCTACAGTTTGACTGCTGTTGACCGGTATACCCGATGGCCCATCGCCGTTCCTATTTCTGATATTTCTTCAGAGTCTGATGCTCGTGCTTTCATTCAGCATTGGGTAGCAAACTTCGATGCACCTGCTATCGTTACCACTGATCGTGGAGCTCAGTTTCAATCTTCTCTATTTCGTGATCTCTCAGCATTCCATGGTTGCCAACATATTCGCACTACGGCATATCACCCATCTGCTAACGGTTTAGTTGAACGATTCCATCGACAATTGAAAGCCGCTTCAGCCTGCCAAGTTGACCCGAGTAAGTGGGCCGAAAACCTTCCACTTGTCCTTCTTGGATTACGTACATGCATTAAAGAAGATTTAAAATGTTCTCCCGCACAATTGGTTTACGGTTCATCCTTATCATTGCCTGGTGATTTTGTCAGTCCTCTTAAACATTTTCCACCCGTTTCTGACCTCATTTCCCGTTTACGCAATTTTGTTTCTCGTTTACGATACCAACCTCCTCGTACTTCCACGCCTTCAATCTATAAACACCCCGACTTAGATACGTGCGACTTCGTCTTTGTGCGTCGTGATACCATAGGCAAATCATTGCAACCACGTTATCATGGTCCACATCAAGTAATCTCACGCCAAGACAAACATTTCGTGTTAGACATCAACGGTCGCCGTGATACTGTCTCAGTTGATCGATTGAAGCCTTCCTTTGTTGAACAATCTTCCCACGTTTTGCCCCAGCCAACAACCTCCGCATCACACTCCGACAGCTTTCAACTGAATTCAAAGCCCGTTCCCACACCCGATGCTACATTACCCGTTGAGCCTGTTCCCACGGTTGCGAGTCGCAGTGGTAGGCGCGTCAGGTTCCCACAGCATCTGAATGACTATGAGTGTGAGTGATATTTCGAGCCTATTGTACGCTCTGGGATGAGAGTATTGTTGTATTTCACACATTTTGCTATTTGCAATTGTTAATTATTGTGACCTTGATAATATAAACGTTTTGAATCCAACCAGCGCGGTTCGTTCTCTCTCGCTGTTTCTGAGCCGATTTTGCGAGAACTTGTTTGCAACTGTCTGGACTGACTGCAGTGAATGTTTGGACTGTGAGAATCATTAACTCTCACGGTTATAACTCCATTTCAGCGAGCTTGCTACTTTAATTCATTACCTGAACTGAACTTTCATCTTAACGGATTTAATCAAGTCAATTCCTGCATTACTGTTCGTACTCGGAATCTTCGACATCGTAAGAATCAGTATCCTTCCCATCACAATTTCCTTAGTCAACTCACTTCAGCCTTCGGTGAGTTATTTTGAATTTTCTATCTGTATATCTTCATACAACATTGTAGCTATTATTTTTGTAATCTCTGATAGATTTTTGTGAGCCCATACCGCTACACACGTTCCGCATCCCCAGATCAACGAGTTATAATGGCATCGGTCATAAGCCCCTTAAAATAACGTTCTTGCGTAAAAATATGTTGAACACGATCATAACTCGTTTGGAAAATGGCTGCAGACTAATGCCACGAAAAACTAGACTAAGCGCATCGAAACTTCATATTGGAGAGATAGATGCACCACAAATTTCAAAAGAAACAACACCGAGTAAATCAGTAGTTGACGTGTCAGAAACAAATGCAGCAGATACTATAGATCACTGTATACTAACAGTACAACCTTGCAAGCAAAAAACCTTCAGCTGCCGACTCTGGAGGAGTGGGCCTAACAGATATTCTGCTCTCCGCTATATTCCTTCTCAACACCCACTACTTTTTGAGAAAAACCACAAATAAA
This sequence comes from Atriophallophorus winterbourni, assembly GCA_013407085.1. Classification (NCBI taxonomy): domain Eukaryota; kingdom Metazoa; phylum Platyhelminthes; class Trematoda; order Plagiorchiida; family Microphallidae; genus Atriophallophorus; species Atriophallophorus winterbourni. The sequence continues at coordinate 5,248 of JACCGJ010005200.1, read as the reverse complement.
TGCATTTACACCAACGCACAATGTATCGAAAACAAAATGCTGCAGTTTTAAAACCTCGCTTCAAACTAAGACTGTCTTTAAAAAGTAACACGTGACCTAAAACTACTCAAACGGGTATTGGGAAAATTTTCATTTAAGATCTTCCAGAGGATCATGAATACATAATTGAGACCAGTCAGGGAATACGGTGTGCATTCATTCTTTTCGTGGTTCAAGAAGGATGTTGAACTTAAGCTGCGAATCTATCATCACTCAACAAAACTAGTTCTTAGCATCCGAAACAAGCCCTAAAATTATAGGATGGATCAACTGAATCTGTTCGACTTTCCCTATCGACGAATCAAAGGAGACCTCATTTTATTTTACAAAACATTCCATACCCCGAACCATCCCTTACAGGACTTATTCAGGCGAAGGAAAACGAGAAATTATCGGACCCATGAATGTGTGCTGGTGGTACCCCATTCCTGCCTGAACTGTAGAAGGTATTTTTATTCTCTCCGTGTCTGTTTTACTTGGAACAGTTAACCTTCTACCGTTGCTCACTTCACTAGCTTGCATGAATTTAAAACGAATTTAAACGAATATTTATTGAATTAATCGTTCCCCGCACACTTATATACTGCTTATTTTATTGCCTTATCTTGTTTATACACGTACATTTCAATTTTTACCATCCTATGGTTGTTATCAAGCATATTGCTCTAAAGACCATTAAAAACCTTGAATTACCTTGAATTTCACAAACGTGACTGTCTGCCCGAAACTTTTCTGTTCAGCAAACATTTACTGAGCCAAAGCCACCTGCTCCTCTAAAGATTCAGCGAAAACCATCAGGTTCAAAACCAAACGTCACTTTACAAAATACTCTTAAATTGAACATGATAGGTATTCAATCTTAGCCAGTTGAAACGTCACGCAACCAGCCGAAGCGACATGCACACACTGTAAATTCGATCCATTGACTTAGCGTGATTTCCACTAACGTAAAGTAAACGAGTGCCACCATACTAGAAGACAGGCTAGAGCACAACAAAGAAGAATTGAGAAGAATGTGCAGGGGTATGTACATGGAGCCAGATGAACCATTATGTTAGATACGACTTAAACGTAAACCTAATTCATAAAATCAGGACCAGACTGTGGAGTGGCTGTCAGCATGAATACTCATTGTCCAATCAGAATGCAGTAGCTGTCAATGTGTCTGTCTCTGTATTGTGATTCCCATTATGATTCATATTATTGTTGACGTGTAGTGAATACACATCTGTTGCTCTGATCTTGACTTTTCTACATGGTGACGAGGATGAACGACGAGAAAACGTCGTATAGAACTGACAACGCCCGATTTAACGGCTTTAATGTTCGACCACCCGCACCACTCAGGATGGAAGATGATGACGGATTGGCAGAAAGATGGAAACTGTGGAAGCAACAGTTTAACGATTTTCGGACGTTGGCGAACCTGACGACAACCGATAAAGAGTATCAAATGGCGACGCTGAGGAATGCGCTTGGTGATCAGGCGACGAAGTTCATACAGTGTCTCACATTTGATGAGAACGAAAATGCAGATGACTGGGAAACAATCATCGCGAAGCTCGATGAACACTGCCTCGGTCAAGGGAACGATACATTTGAACGATATAAATTCAATTGTCGCGTTCAAGGTGCTGATGAGCCGATCGAACATTTCATCCGAGCATTGAAATTAATGGCTGAGACATGCAATTTCTGTAAATGCATGAAAGATAATTGAATCAAGGATCGTTTGATTATCGGAGCACAAAACAGAAGTCTCACGAAGCGATTATTAAAAGAAAGCAACCTTACGTTGAGGCAATGCATAAATATCTGCAAGAGTGAGGAGGCGGCCGAGAAAAAGACAGAAGCCCTCAGAACTCATTCTTGCGAATACATCAACAGAATTCATGTAGAGAAAACAATCCAGTCGAAAAAAATGTGCTGTTTTTGTGGCAGGAAACATGAATTTAAGAAGGAACTATGTCCTGCGTGGAAGAAAGTTTGTACTCGATGCGGTAAAGCAAACCATTTCGCGATTTGCTGTCGATCTTCTGGGATGACAACGACAAATACACAGCGCTCATTTTCGAATGTCAGTGTCGTTCACGGTGAGGAACAAGTTAATCACATCCGGTCTTCCGAAATCGAGGTAAACGGCAAGAAGGTTCGTTTCCAAATGGATTCAGGTGCCTCCGTTAATCTCATTCCACGTGCCTACGTACAAAATGAGCCCCTATCTGACACGAGAATCGTTTTGCGAATGTGGAACGGCACAACTGTCAAGCCAATGGGGAAATTTACGGCGACTCTGCGCAATCCAATAAGCGGTAAGCATATAGAACATATAATGTACGTTGTTGATGAAATTTTTTTACCGCTACTCGGAGTTGAGGCGATCGAAGATCTGGGACTGATTACTTTTAATTGTATCAATAATATTAATTCGGACATAACAGACATTTGTCAAAAGTATCAGAGTGTTTTTGATGATAAATTAGGGAAGTTGCCCGGACTTTGTAAGTTGTCAATTGATCCGAATGTAACACCGGTCGCCTTACCAATACGTCGTTTACCCTTTGCAGTGAAGGACAGATTTGAGTTAGAATTGAAAAGACTACAGCTCGTTGGGGTCATCAGGAGAGTAGAAGAACCTACCGAATGGGTCAGCCAGGTTACCGTCGTAACAAAGAAGTCAGGTGAAATGAGAATATGTATCGACCCGAAAGCTTTGAACATGGCCCTCAAGCGAGAGTATTTCAGACTTCCGTTGTTAGAAGATACTTTTCCGAGATTGTCTGGTGCTCGATATTTCACGAAAGTGGATCTGTCCTCAGCATTTTGGCACGTGTGTTTGGACGATAAATCCAGTTTTTTGACAACATTCGGAACCCCCTTTGGAAGGTTTCGTTGGCTTCGTTTACCATTCGGACTGAAAGTTTCTAGCGAGATATTTCAAAAACGGCTGCTACAGGCCATAGAAAACCTTACAGGTGTAATTTGTATAGCAGATGATGTTTTAGTCTACGGTCGAACAAAGGCAGAACACGATCAGAACCTAGACAAACTTCTTCAACGATGCCTCGAACTGGGCATTAAACTCAAGAAAGCGAAAATTGAATATTGCACAAATGAGGTAACATTTCACGGTCATGTCCTATCAAGTGACGGCATCAAACCAGATCCTGAAAAAGTGGAGGCCATTAAACACATGCCTCCTCCGACAGATGTCAAGAGTATAGCTCGTTTTAACGGTATGGTGAACTATCTTAGCCGTTTTTTGCCTTGCTTATCACAGATAATGGAACCGATCAGGCGGCTTACACATAAAGATACAATTTGGGTCTGGGGACACAACAAATACAGGCCTGGGAAGAAATTAAAAGACTCATATCCAATGCACCTGTTTTACGATATTACGACCCCCGATTGGAATTAGTGATACAGTGTGACAGTAGCCAAAACGGTATCGGCGCCTTACTTATGCAAAACGACCAACCTATAGATTTTCGAAGTCGAACGATGAGCGATGCAGAAACTCGCTATGCACAAATTGAAAAAGAACTGCTGGCAGTCGTATTCGCGATAGAAAAATTCAATGATTACACATTTGGCCGAAAGACTATAGTACAAACAGATCATAAGCCTTTGACCACAATAGTGAAAAAACCACTCGACAAAGCACCGCGTCGGCTACAGTCAATGCTAGTCCGACTGCAGAAATACGATTTTGAAATCATTTACAAGCCGGGTAAAACCATGGTCCTTGCGGACACACTATCTAGAGCTCCATTGAAATCCGTAGCCGCTGCTAACCTGGACCTGGTAGAAGTACACATTACGCTTGCAGAAAGCGATATCAGGTTGCCACGAATCCGACAAACTATGGCTGAGGATGACGAAATGAAAAAGCTCGAGGAACAGATAATCAGTGGCTGGCCAGATAGTATCGCGATGTTTGACGAACTCATTCGACCTTATTACAAAATCCGAGATGAATTATCAACTGAGGATGGGTTGATCTTCCGGGGCGAGCGACTGGTTATCCCACGTTCAGCCCGAAAGGTGATGTTACAGGAGTTACATCGATCTCATTTGGGGATCAACGGTTGCACTAGAAGAGCCAGGGATACAGTATATTGGCCAGGCGTCAGTTGCCAAGTGAAGGATTTCGTCTCCAAGTGCCTAATTTGTAACAAGTTCGGGAACCGCCAAATAAAAGAACCAATGGTTTGTCGCAAAATACCAGAGCGCCCTTGGCAACATATTGCAGCTGACCTGTTTTCACATGCGACAAAAGATTATTTACTTTTAGTGGATTATTTCAGCGATTTTTTCGAAATAGAGAAACTGAATACCACATCAGCTGAAGAAATCGTGACGAAAATGAAAGGTCAATTTGCGAGGTATGGTATCCCAGAAAGTGTCAGATCCGATGGAGGTCCACAATTTTCGGCAAAGCAGTTTGCTGACTTCGCAGAAAAATGGCGTTTTAAACATGAAATGTCAAGCCCTTACCATAGCCAATCCAATGGTAAAGCAGAATCGGCAGTGAAAGAAGCGAAAAAAATAATGAAAAAATGCCTTGAGGCTAAAGAAGATCCGTATCTAGCGCTTCTGGAACATAGAAATACTCCATCCACCGATATAGAATTAAGCCCAGCTCAAAGACTCATGGGTAGACGCACAAGAACGAGGATACCTATTGTTACCAGCCGTCTGTCCAGACATGACGTTTCATGGGACGTCATCAATCAGCAATTAAAACGGCGCATGGAGCGCGAAAAACAGGTATATGATGAGGGTGCACGTGAGCTACCCGAATTGTCTGATGGCGATACGGTTTGGATACAACCCTTCGGCATGGGAGCTGAGAAATGGGATCTTGGAATTGTCCGTGGTCGTACGGGTGAAAGATCTTACGAGGTGAATACGCAACACGGAACTGTGAAAAGAAATAGAGTACATTTAAGAAAGCAAGAACCCATTGATTCAGACGAGACCTGTGAAAGAGATCCAGAGCCTCCAAACGAAATAAATTTGCGCAACCGCACAGTACGTAAGTTTATTTGAAAAAGGGAAGGATGTGGAGTGGCTGTCAGCATGAATACTCATTGTCCAATCAGAATGCAGTAGCTGTCAATGTGTCTGTCTCTGTATTGTGATTCCCATTATGATTCATATCTTTGTTGACGTGTAGTGAATACACATCTGTTGCTCTGATCTT
>JACCGJ010005196.1:0-17336 GCA_013407085.1 Atriophallophorus winterbourni | reverse complement strand
CGCTCTCGATATGGGTACGTGTTTGTCTAACCCAGTTGTTTCAGACTATTAATCAAACACATAGCTACAAAACGGTAATTTTATTTCAGTGTGATTCTATTCAACTTTTTCTATTTAGAGTGTCAACGAGTTTTTTATTATCGCTCATATGCGTTAGTGTCAATTAGTGTTCAACTTGAAGATTCAACAGCCCTCAACAGATTAATCAAAACAGGATGAATTCTTATACCGAATCATATTGAAGCATAGGCCATGAGCATACAGAACAATATTTATACCACACAGTTTTATCCAGCAATTTGCAAACGGACTTACCAATGACACTCATCGCCGTGTTATAAGTATACTGAGCTCCGATCGGGTCGAAAGCACCCAACTTTTGTCCAACTCGAACATTAACCGCAGTGAACAGACCTAATGGTAACTAAAAATTGTGAACAATAGATAGCTTTTAGCATTTTCTTGGATTTCCTGATAACAAATACATGATTTTCGCACGTTCCTATCATTTTCCACACGTTTTTGGAATTCCACATCAATAACCAGTGAAGCGATGTGTAAACACGTTTAATTGACGTTACATTACCTAATGGAAAATTTTGATGAATTGCTTTCTGTTACATTGTACATTACTGTCATGGTATTGTCGATCATTTGGGTCTATTTTCGATTGAATTATACAAAATCAGAATGCATTAATCGTAAACAAACAAACGAAATTTTCTCATAAACGGTTTTCCAGAAGTTCCCCGTGGTTTTAAAGCTGAGTATCCCTATTTGCCAATTCAATGCAGTAAATAATGTTCCCAGTATGGTTAATTATAAGTTGTGCACGTTCGTTTAAAATACTTGATGTAAAAACTTAAAAATAAATCTCGATTTATTAAATTGTAATTTAAAGAAAATCCAATTTTCACTTCCGTCTTCGCTGCTGAGCTTATTGATAGGTCTCGGTAATTCAGTTATAAATAAAAGTTTGAATCTTGGTCCTCAAATATCGAGGGATGCCAACAAAAGATATATGTCGTGAATAGTGAAAGAATATGGTGAGAAACACAAGTTTGCGATCTAGAGTTATGTTCAAGTTGGAATATCGACATCTACTTATGTATTTCCTGGCATTTCCATGTTTTTCACCGTAACACTTTGCTATTTGTATACCAGCAAGCAATTTGAATTGTGAGTTCAAGGTTTTCACGATAAATCTTTGAAGATTGTGACGTGAATTTTACCGAGCGCATTTTGCTCTTGCGTACAATTTAAGAGGTCTAGATTGAACACAATATAGCACTCAATTCTGACCACGACGAGTATTATATGATGATTATCGCACAGTTTACTCAACAGGATATATATCACCACTAATAAATGGATTGTATTTCTAAATCAATCCATTTTTACGCAAGTATTACATGCAACTTTCAAAATCAAACCCTTGAAATTATCTGCAATAATTGCATAAAAGCCACTTATAATATGGAATGTTGAAACAACACTTACCATGTATATTATGCTTTGTATTTGGAAGGCTACCGAATGGGCTCCCAGTGTGACCTCCCCAATTGAACCTAGAATAGAATAATTGAAATAATCTCGATAATTTATACGCCATGGTTGGATTGCTAGATCATCAACATTCACCACTCAGGGAACGCAACCCTTCTGGTAACGAATTGATACCGCGAGAGACTAAATCCTTCGCCTTGACCTCGTAATAACACATTTTCTCACTACTTACAAAAACAAGTAGCATCATCCGTAAAATTGTATTTAAATAACCACTTACCAGCTATGAATGTCATGGCCTCAACACACCACTCTTCCAGCGAAACCATAAAAAGACCCGGTATTCCCATGCGAAAAATGGGTTCCCAGTTGCTCAATGCTGCATCCAAATTTAGACCTTGTCGTAATGATAAAATTGGAAATCAATAATGGGAACGTATATAATCGCATAATCGATATGAAAGTTGGAACTAACCACTCCAAGTTTCTGTGTGTATTCGAGCAGCGAAAATGTAACCAACCTCGACAAAAAGCATCGTAGCAAATGCCATGGAGAGACATAACGCAGAAGCTCTAAAAGATGATAAATGAAAATCGTAATAAATGGAAACACCCATGTATCAGTCAAATCATCCACATGTGAAAACAATTACCTTATCCCAAGACCAAGTTTTCCGACAATAAGTAATTGTGCACACAAGTTGACCAATGTCCCAATACAAGAAGCTAAAACCATCGGAAAGACGATGTTCTGTGCTTGCAAATATCTCGCCAGGGCGACGAATAGAAAGTCACACTGTAAACGAAATTAACATATTAACACAATTAAACCGAAATATTTTAACAAAACTTAAAATCACGTTTTTATGAGGTTTTTTCAACGAAACTCGATGTTAAAAGCAAAAAGAAAGATACCCAAGCAGTCGATAACTCGTAAAAATATTTTATTAAGCGCAAATTAGATGCTCCAAATGGATTGCTGATTGACTACGAAAATTTAAAATTTGGAGTCATTTTTCACGAATCACTTCAACGAAGCTGGTGTTGAGATCGTAAATTCTAAGAAAATAATAAAAGATGTGTAAGAGTAGCAATGTAGTGTAGATTAACTGGCTCAAAATCTAGTTGATATAGTTTGAACGGATCTTAAAGAAGACGTATAATACGTGACCATTGTAGTATTGATCTGTCTGGCAACGCACTTTGTTTGAATAATGCTCCGATAAAAATAAGTGCATATTGTTCCTGCTGTATTTGTGCCGAATGGAATATTAAATCGCGTGACGCAGTTTCATGGAGCATTAAGAGGTTCCGCCAGAAACCTTTTGCTAAAGGCGTAAATTGTGAAAGAGATGAATATCCTTTTAAAGTGAGATCCTATACCCCAATTGCATGATTAATATGAGAAAAAATGTAGTTTTAAATTAGCTATCATCAACCGAACTGGAGGTGCTAATGACGAGACCAAAGTCACTTTCTGCATTTCAAAGAGAGCTGGTACCCTATCGCAAACTCAAAGTGGACCGAAAAAAGAAAAAAAGAAAATTTATCATGAGAGTCGACACGAGAGCACTTCGATGAATGCAATATTGGTGGTTTAATTCATTGTGAGTGGGAGTAAAATACATTTTCAATTTGAATTGCATTTTGTTGTGATGATACCAACATAAGATACATCTGATGCTCATGGACAGTTCAGCCTGTAAGCAGTGGAATACATTTAACGCTACAGTTATGTGTCGCTTTCGAATAAAAATACTTGCGAATGTTACAGAGAGACTACATCATTAATGGTACTATAAACAAGAGTAGGCCGTGAAAAACGTTTTGTTGGACAACGCTTACTCTTGAGTCCCACAAATGATTTGTAAACAGCTGACTATTCTTTCAGACATGCATTATGTTCAACGTCTAGTTCAGCAAACAGAGAATTTTAAATAAACTATCTCATTAATTCCACGATCAAACACTGTTAGAAAAGCGCGATTTATCATGACCACTATGTGATGAGTTGCTCCCTTCAGGCATCTTAGGGTCATTACATATGGGTCGAGAAAGATCATTTCTTTCTAAATCTACGTTGTGCTGCAAATGTCAGATCATAAGACGATAGATCAGTAACAAAACACCATCAGTCTCTTCAAGTGATTTAATTTTTTGCAGTTAATTCAAACATAGAATAATCTCATGTATATTCTATCGAGAAAGGTGTTCAAAAACTGGAGCGTAGAAATCGAGAAGATGTACAGACTGCTGAAGCACCTTTTGACAATTGCTAAGAATGTAAAGAAAGTGCATGAGAGGAATAACGGGATATGCTCCCAGCAACTCTTCCGATAGTTTTGGTAATTTGAAATCATGCTCTTTTGAGTGTAACAAACAACAGTGTTTTTAATCTTCACTTCATGCCGTCATAATTAGCCATTTCTAAACACCCATCATAAATTTATGATGATTATATACACGAAGCGACATTAGGGGAAACCGTCCTACGGGAGCATAGGTTTGCTGTTTAAAAATTGTGGCTATAATTTGGACTACTCACAAGTAACAGAAATATAAAAGTTGATAAAGTCGACCCATAGGAGAAGCTTGAATACGAGTTTCGATCTTATTTGAAATCATCATCGGCACATACCGGAGGTAGAACTAGAAGATGGACACCATACGGCATTAGTCATTGTATTCCGGTTGAGTGATCCCAAAAATACTAGTGAGCTCATTTTTACGGATTGGTAGGTTAGATTTGTGCTAAATGCCCGACCTGTTGTGAAAAATTCAACTTTTTTTTCTGGTTGCCCAGCCATGCAGCTTCCTAATTGTTTCCTTCGACTCTCTCAAGTAAGAAAACAGGAATTTGTGGCGATTTCTTGTTTGAATAATCACCAAAGCTCTTTTTGTTTCATCGATAAATATCAAGCGTAATTTCGATATACCACTATTTAGTCAGATTTAACTGCCGGTTTTGAGCGAGCGATTTTTCAGCCGTGATGTATCGATTTCAAATACATAAAGTTTAACTAGACTAAAGCATAATTTCTTTCTAAAAATGAGTTTGCATTTTTGTTTGTTTAAAGATCCAAGGCGCAGTTCCAAAATGATCACGTTAATAATACGATGTTGGAAACATTTTCAGCACTATTCCAGGGGAGTGTATCTTTGAAGCATCTTATTATTAAACACTTGCATGAATAAGTGATTTTCAACCGGTGCGATATTCTAAATTATTTTAATCGATTTCACCTCGACTAATTGACCGAGAATTTTGGAATCGTGTTAAAATTCTGAGTATCAAATTGAACTAAAAACCGTGGTTTGTTGTACGAACCCAATTTAACATTGGATTACACTAGATCTATTCGAACTGACATTTTTAGATTTTCGTGGAGTTAAATGATTCACCAGCTTTTGTCTAGTTTGATTCCAGAGTATTTTTTCAAGGGTCATTAGAGATTTTCAATCAGGATCGTGGTTACAAAAATATTGTGCCAATGAATATTACACATCGAAAGCAGTTCAGGTTGCTGAGCGCTCTCTTTCATTTTCTATATTCAACTGCAAATTCAACGCCGTCAGAGTGACTACACTCAAGTTTAAACAACGCTGCACTGGGTTGATTATTACCGAGGTCGACCTGAGAATCCGAATCCTTCCTTATCAAATACTTTAATGCAAATCGCTAAAATACCTCTAAGATTTAATGATATTCTGCAATGTGAACGTTTCGAACTTTGGCCTGACTCAATATGCTTTCAGGCGAATTTAGAGTAGAAAAAATCAGAAGGCTATGCTAAACAAGTAATTCATAATCTAATGATGATCAATCTAAAATATGTCGATATTTTAGATTGATCATCATTTGATTTGAATTTACTTAATGAAGTTTCATAAATTCTTTACTGTAATTTTTAACTGTCATGCACAGAATATCTACCGGGTTTCTGTTTCGTTTCTGTTTCACCAAAATAACGATGTAGTACCCACTCAAATGCATTTTGAAATAGGGGTTAAGTACATTACTTCTTCTTTGAGCAACACGAAAATGTTAATGTAATGAAGATATTTTGATCAGATTAAAAATGAACAGCTTTGTAGCAAACGAGCAATCTAATCATGGATGGGGCATATGAGGAAAATATTCAACTCACTGCTAATCCTGGCAAGAAACAGGTAAGATATTCAGATGTCAGTCTGAAAGTGAATAATTATTAACCATCAATAAAAGTCCACTTTAAAAATCGTCTGAGATTAAACGTGGATGGTGAATAAAACAACTTGCAACTTTTCCCGTGTTTTAAATCTCTCAGAAACTAATCTTACGGTCTCTACCAGACAATAAACATCCAGAAGCCAGTTGTGGTGTGTAATGTATTAGGGCACTTTAAACACTGCTTCCATCTACGAAGCATCCGTCGTATCTTGAACATATCGTGGATGGACAGGCTGATTAATGCTGGAGTGCTTTCAAAGCTGGTCTACAGAGCATATTCACCCTATAACGACAACGCCACCTGCGGTGGCTGGCTACAGAATGGAAAATTGTCGTATTCCAAAAGATCTGCTCTATGGTGAGTTGCAATTAGGAAGTCGACCTTTGGGCAGACCGCACTTGCGGTGCAAAGACGATTGCAAAAGAGATATGAAAGCTCTTGGCATTGACCACGCGAGTTGGGAAGAACTTGCTCTTGACCGCTCACATTGGAGGCACTGTGTAAAGCGTCTTCTGCAAGCTGGGGAGGAGCAGATACAGCTCTTGGCTGATGAACGCAGATCACGTCACCGGTGTGCAACTGACGCCCTACAAACGAGTTCTGACCATCGTTCCAAGTTCTGTGGGAGACATTGTTCCTTCCGACTCGGACTGATTAGTCACTCAAAAAGCTATAGAACATGAAAATTCATGCGAATGTGATTTACATCCATGGTCGACATCGACCGAAGGAGGCTAACAACAACAACAACTATTGTAGATACATTCAAAGAACAAACAATTCAAACATATAATATATCGATTTCAAATGGCAATCTATGGGGTGGTTGACAAATATATATAAACTTACGAGGATATAAGCGGGTCTTGTTGAAGGCCAATCAAAATTGGCACAATGTTCAAATGTAGACAAGCGAGCAGTGAGAATATGACCATAATCACACAGATGGCTGTAACGCATTAAACTGAGAGTTGAATCGTACCTCTTTGAAGGAATATGCCCAGCATTTTCCGATTTTTGCTTCCATAAGTCTGAAACAAATAGATGTCATTGATTTGCATATGGCGCGATAAGAACAGACTGTGCTATGCATAAATTGTATTGCAGCTATTCAATAAACATGGTATAAATATGACCATGAGAGATATTTAATCAATCTGTTTTGACCGGTCATAAAACAATCCTACAGAAAAACTTTAATGCTTATTGCAGATATTTTGCTCTGTTATTTTAATAAAAATATCAAGCTCTCTGGGTGGTATCATGAACTGCACACTACCCACTTATCGGACTAAATCTACCTTGATACTGGGACGGTTTATCGATAACTTTCACATGGTGGCCTGAAGGTAAACGTAGAACAGCACAACGATTTAATTGATGTTCGTCAAGCGTTTTAGCTGTCAGTCGGTAAATAAAATGAAACGTTGCTGATTGTAACATTGACATAGGAATACGCGAAATACAACCTCACGTAAGTCAAAAAGTTAGATTCAGAAATGGATTGAAATTCTGCGCTGAGTTTAAGCACTGGTACACGGTGTATTGATCAGCACAGACATCGACGTTCCACTCTATGCCGTGTAAGATCACAAGGAGATTCAGGAAGATTTATTCCATATAAATGGCGCCTTAAAGCCTAGTTTGAGATTAAAGGGCACAGAATCATTTCCCCTTTTATTGAAACTGAATCAGGTTGGTGGTCTATGTTACCGGCAATTCCGTCCATGATCAAGCACCGACCGTACGTATCACTCATGATATAAACAATATATTCACCTAGATGATTTAAATTGTAATTAGCTGAGATTTAGCAAATCGTCGCGATGGTAAAAATTAATTTGTAAATTTCTAATCTATTACTTACAATAGAGTAATACGGAAATTTTGGAGAGAGTGAAGGAAAATAAAGTAGGCTGACCTGAGAGAAAATCGTATCAAACGCACTGGAGAAACCTGTGTCGATGCAGAGACCCAAAACGTTGATCAGCTGAGAAAAGTGATATTGAAAGAAAAAGTATAGCAAATTTATCAATCAGTTTGAAAGAATTTTTTTAAAAATCAAATAACGTACATGGATTGGAAAAAAGTAAGTTTATGATTAGAAAAAAATTAAGACAATTGTTGAATATCTTAACACAACTGACGATGATTTGCAAACTGAGACATTCGGTAAATAAATCAGTCCCATCCTTTGTAGAGATGCGCTGTTCTTTCTAGTCAGATAAACTGAGCAAGCTCAACTATAGTGAGCATCAAACGAACAAGGATAATTTTGAAGTGATTTATGGCCCACACTTCTTTTAACGAGACACTGACTGTGCGATGGTGACCATAAAACTGGAAGTAGAGGGAAAAACGTATCCTGAAATGCGACTAAACAGTGTAGAAAGATTCGAAAATGAATCACTTGATGAATATTCGTTTAATTTAGTTTTAAAAACGTGCGCTTTATAGAACTAGACACGGACCTAATAAAAATGCTCACACACTGTTCATGCAGCAACAAGGTACCACCAGTGTATAATCATCGGTGCGGAACTACATGTATATCTTAGCATAAAAATCTCTTGTCAGGGATGGCTGGTCATACAAGCATAACTTGTAAAAGACCGGAAGGTCCCCCAAAATCGTCGAATAGAAATGTCAAAAAAATTCAATTGAGTTATTTTTTATATTGGTCTTGCTTAGCATCCTAACTCGAGAAGCTAATAACTGAACAATCCCGAAAATTTATACACACCGAAACTACTTATAAAAAAGCTCATATCTTGGCATATCGAGTCGTCGTGATTCATAATTTTGCTTGAAACACAATCGGTAATCATAAAGACTGTCTAGTAGGGTGAATTGTTCCCAGCGTCGAAACATTCATCCAAAAATTGGACACGTGTTTGTTATATAAAGAGTTGACTACACACGTGTATTGACTCATGAAACGTATTCCAATGGACTCTAAGTGATATTACATGATTGTGTTATTTCATTTTCGTGAACGAATATGTGCTTTGCTAAGGTAATTGTGAAGCTAGTGCTTTTTGTGACCATACATTCTTGAATTTCGCATATTGAACTGGATTTTAACCGAGAAACCGTTGTATTGATCACAAGCTCTCTTCCTCATGAATATACCATTTAAATATTCTTAAAACAACATTTTCATTCTTCACTCCAATTATAAATGCTATCGTTGATGAGAGTTCTCACCCACACATGAGGATCTCCTCACAAGTCAAGCTTCTTCAAAGGTTCGATCAAATTACATAATATTACCTTACAGACACTCTTCATATCTGAGATACTTTATCTGATGTGCGTCAAGATATCTTTATGCAAAAAAATCGCTTATTGATTGATTACGGTCAAATTTATCTCGTTGGTATTGTGCATACATTTTCTTCTAATATTTTTATGCGTGATGTCTTGCGAATTCCTCGTGGGATTTTATTACTAGTCTTAAGCTGAAATTTCTAAAAAATTTCGAATAAAGCTTTCTTTTTCTTTCTTATTTCTTGACACCGTGAAAACCCATTCATATTGTGTAATATGAGCTGCTTATTCTAATTACTTAAACACAATTTACCATCTACTAAGCTGTAAAGTTGATGGCCAGTTTATGTTAGGTTAACAACATCAATTCGAAGAATGCTCCGTTTCCGTGAAAATGATTTCTTCACAAATTGTTGTGATCCCGAACCACAGCAAAACTCGATTCTCCAAGAACATTTTCCACCAATCGTAGATTTTTCGAGGGCTTTGAAATCTGGTCGGCGCGAATAGGCCAATAGGTGCCCTTAGATAACATCTCTCAGCTTATGCAATCCCACCAATCTCAATAGAAAATTCGAAATGCAGCAATTCATTAACCATAGTACACACATTGAGAAGATCAACAAATAACATCTGTGGATCTTTTAAATCAGTATGTACCTTCAAGGCCACGGATACTGGCGGCACTGTACTGTGATTTCAACTTCAGTATCACGCATGCTTGTAAGAGACACAAAAGCTGTGCAGACCGCAAACGGTTCAATGTAGGCGATTCAATCATTGACCATCCGATACCATGATTGGAGTAAGACAACCGATCGTTCCCTCGATTGAAGTTACCGAAAGCGGCATTTACAAAGCATCTTTTGCAATGCGTCCCCACAGCGGTCAATGTTGTGATTGAATGAGCATTGTATACGTTAAACTGTGAAGGTGCGAAGTGCATTAGCGATGAGTGCCAACTACGTGCTAACCATAATATGCAGAGAACTACCTTCCGACACAACACAAGCGCAAGAGGCTCCGAAAAGACCGATGATGTCAAACGCGAACCCGTACTAGTATTGCATTAGAACGATTCGAGCGACAACATCTTCGAAAGCAAGATTAGAAGGACAACGTCAGCCGTTGTTGGACAATATGCCATTTGTCAATGTCGGTCAAACGAACCCTACGTGATGAGGCCTTAAATCGTACCCCGTTGACACGAAGTCGATTGAAAAACCAGATCGAAGTGGTAACCGCGAAAGACACACTTCAGGTCGGTTTTGTGTTTACTCGAATTGCCTATATAAGATAAGCTTGTGTATTGTAATTTGTCTTGTGCGTAGTAAAAACCGTTGATCAATTGGCGTTCTCCTGTGGTGTGGGATTTGTGGGTGAACACATTCAACGTCGGAGTGGTTGACCTTGGGGATAAATCAAGACAATCGATCTTTGTGCATGTGAAACGCGAGGGCTGATGCGATTGATGTTGCCGCGTGTGTCCTTAATCACGTGCAAATAACGTAATGGAATTTAGAACAGACAACGTGACTTGACCTCGAATGACTTCCGGCTTCCCCCATCTCATATAATAACTGAATCATCGACAAAATTGTCCGCGTTTACGCGATGTACTCACCGTATTTGCAAGGGAAGAGGCGTCTAGTTCTTCTCGACTCAGATGGCCACACACCATGATGCTTATTGTCGGATTGATGTAGCGCAAAAGTTGTGTCATCATCTAAAAAATGAGGTATTGATTTAGCTGGGTCGCTTGTTTCATTTATTTTGTATTTGAAATGTCTCATCATCCATTCAACGAAATGGTCAATGTTAGTATACGTAACAAAATGCTGAAACAAGGAGTAATATGTTGGACAATTAGGAAACAAGAAGCTCATTGTTACGTGCAAAATGGCTCCGAAACTAGGGTATTCATTGCAAATGCATCATAAAACGTATCAAAATGCACGGATCTTGTTGTTTGCCTTACTTGGTCGATGTCAACCAAGGATTGTATCCACATCATAGGTTCATATAACATTTCAAAAAATTACACGTTATTGTAGAAAATGATTTGATAGAGAAAAATTCTTTCAAATCGATTGGAATATTTCTGGGACATATCGTGTATTCATTATGCAAGTAAATTTGTGCTGAATCGGTTAAAGCAATTTACGGGTAACGTTCCACTTCTGACACAGTAGCTTCGCAAGACCAAGGGTAATAACAGGACAGGGAACATGACTAAGTGGAAGTCAACCCACTACCCCTGTTTCTACCTCACCGCAAAACAGCCTACAGTACTCCTACGGTGCGTCACATAACGTAGGCATGACTATGATTAGTGGTCGATTAGCCTTTTACGGTGTGTATGCACATCAATCTAATACAAGTGAACACGGTCAAGGTCGGTTGACACTATGACCCACCTGCATAAAAGTACATAACTAATGGGGCTAAGGGCAAACAATTCTTGATGAAAAAGAAAAATCTATTTAACTAGTAGGTATAAGGTGAACATTAGCTATTTACGTTCGCATCATTGCTGAGCGCCAGATTGTGGAGATTTCTGCCCCTTCCATCTTATTGACCACCAGTTGACTTACCTTGGCAATTTCGACCGCCGTTGTACGGTTTAATACCGCGTCTCAATATTTCCAACTTGTCTAGATCGACGCTGTGGCCCGTATCTAGAACGTGATCAGCCTAGGCTGATATTGATATTCCCAAGCATCTCGGGGTTGTCCTTTGACACGCTTTGGGTGTTCTTCGATTCTAGGATGAAGTTCCCTTGAAGTCTGCCCTATGGAAACACCCGAACAGTCCAACCTTCACAGGGATATAATTTATCCTAATGTTAAACTCACGATAGAAAGAAGAATGATCACTTAATTAACATGAGAAATTTCGATTTGTCAATCACATTCTAATTAAGTCATGTGCAAAAGTGATAAAGTAATTTAAATCCTCTGATTGATGTAGAAATTTAAATTTGCTGATATTCACCCGTGCAGAGGAGGAACCATGAGCCTACTGATCACGGGCTACTCGACAATCGATTGGGCCGCACCCATGATCTGCACATGATCACGATCTGATTGTGGTGTGGTGAAGCCTCAGACCCCCGATTATGACGTTTGACATTTCGTCATTGCTCGTAATAATTTAGTAACAACTTTTATAGAACTGAATTTTGCGTGATATAGTCGCTTTCTAATCTCAAGTCGCACACGAAGCTGGTTACCGGAGTTTAAAATGTTCTCAACTATAATTGTTTGCCAATCAGGGAATATCTTCTCAGAGTTGTCTTCTGATATACAGTGGGTGAATGGGTTTAATGTATTTTGATTTTAATTCTTGTTTAATGCTCTTGTAAGTGATGTTTTTAACTATCAACCTGTTGATATGACGATATCGGTGTCTCAGTTAAAAGGTCTTCAAAGACATTTTACGGCGAGAGGTCGTTGATTGCTGTACTACTTTCGAATCATTTTTGGTCGTTCTCAGTCATTCTCAATCGTCGTCCTATGATAGAGTAAGCGATATAGGTCTGGCTGCATGGCTGTGAAAAGATATGGCCCTTTTCGATAAAATTTATCACAAAGTGATAAAGTTAGTGATGGGTCCTCGCAATGTTCTGTACACCTAAATTTTGCGACGTTTGGCTTTATGTGGCCTTAACTAAACTAGAATATGGCGCGATTTCGTCTTTTCTATGGAATTGTGTTTACCGAAGGACACTTGTAAGAAAGTGACAGGCTGGTATAAACGCAAATGGTAGTGGTTATTAGTATGAAACTTGATTAATCTTAAGTAGTTCTCCTAATCAACCAATTTGAATTTAGGCTCATTATATAAGTTATAAACTCAAAATGTTTTACGCTTACCGTGGGTAATGCCAACATGGCCAAGCTACGTAACTCCGATTTCTTACGAGCCCATGACGTCTGATTTGTTTCGCTGAAAATATAAAAATGTAAACCCATATACGTAAGCTCTCCATTCAATTGTTTATGACTATTTAAAACGGAAATTGCTCTATTCTTGGTACGTTTGAACATTTCGATACTGGTTTTGGATCGTGTTTTCTCAGAGAGTTAAGGATGGATATCATCCCTATTTAGCATGAATGCACAATATTGTATAGCTTAAACGATCCTCAGTGGACAAAATCAATTTTATACGTTCCCACTACCGCTTTCATAAATTTAGCTTAAAATTTAGAAATATATTAATTAAATAGCTAAAGACAAGGGAAATTAGATGTCGTCACAATGGTATATTTTAATGTGGACTTTGAATTATTTTTTTCGTATCAATGGATTAAAATGTGAAGTTTATCAGGAAATGGGATGTGTGTTTATACTCGCCTTATTATTCGCAACCCAATCGCGATATGATACCATAATGCAGGGAGTATCGTTGAGGTACTAATACTGCAACGTAATGTGAAAAGTTGGCATGGATAGCGAAAATTGAGCATCTAGACACGTCATTGATATTATCATTTCTCACAATACTATATATTTACAGGTAATGGTTTAAACCTGGCAGAACAAATAAATTTATTTTAAAATGCAAACGCTCTGAAATAACATAGAAAATGCTCGAAATTCCAGCTTAAGATCAATAATAAAGAACATCGTGGTTCTTTGTAAGAACAGTGACATACAAGTTTAACATTGTTTACCGCTTTTCCACTGTTTTAAGGCTCACTGAACTTGATCTTACTGTCTCAACTTAATGACGGCAAACAGTTAGAAACCGTAGTGGTGTGTAAGGGATGGGGATGTGAGCACCTCAATACATTGGTCTTTTACATGCGCCTCGAGCGCTTGGCCAGGAATCACTTTGTGATTCTGTATTTGAACATAGTGGTTCTTTGTAAGAACCCTATATAACAGTGGCATACAATTTTAACTTTGTTTACCGCTTTTCCAATGTTTCAAGGCTCATTAACCATGATCTTACTGTCTCAACTTAATGACGGCAAACAGTCAGAAACCGGTAGTGGTTTGTAAGGGATGGGATGTGAGCAACACACTACATAGATTCTGTATAAATTTTACATAAAATATTCGCCGAAAATTAAACATAATATCGAGGAGATAACTTTGATTGTAATTGCTTAATAAACGAGAACATTCACATAAAGCGTACTTTCTTTTTTCGATCAAGTTTGCTTGAAGAAGCAATATAACTAATTCCAAGTCAGAAACGTGCTACACTGTTAACCTTCAAGTTACTTTACTTCTGTCTAGACCGATTTATATGATTGTACTGTGAAAACTAAAGGCTAGCTGGGCTATCCTTTCATGTAAACTTATTTCTCGTAGTATTGTGATGTTTATCCGTCGATGTATCCGTTTAGAATACACAAATTGTTGAAATAATGATATCGCGTATGAGGTTTTGGAAACTGTAATTTGAGTTCGAATGAGCATTCTTCGGTACCAACATTCGGTATTTTGTTGGCTTCGATTTGTTTCGGTGTAGTATTTAATTTATAACGATTTTGTAATTATGTGCATTGTTTTAGGCTTAATTGTAACAAGTCTAATGGCACAATTGAATATGGACATGTGAACAACTGCGTAATTGTCTGGATGGCAATTGGTTCGAAATCGCGGATTGTTTCAACGTAATTCTGATACGACGTTATCATTCAAAGCCACTGTTGAGCGGATTGGCACAGCCAACTATGGAACGACCACTCAGTGATGTGCAAGGGCAGTGGGTGAGAGCACTTCGACAGCTAGTATAATCAACGGGTGAATTGATCAGTCAACGGTTGGTTGTTCAAATTGTGTTTGGAGCGTTTGTGCCAACTAATTTTCGATATAATGAGTTTGAAAATGGCATTAATATGGAAGGCAGAGACTGAACTTTTGATAAGCTGTAATTACACACTCGAAATCACCGCTTGAACATATTTGCAAATACCTTGGGCCATGCATACTGGAAGCCAGTCCCCATTGGAGTATTGACTTTCGCCAACATTTTTTTCCCATACGTGTTTGTTCTCTTTTGAATGCGCTCCCTGAAGCTATTGTTATCGCTCCCAGCATCAAGACATTTATTTAAAAATCGGACACATTTGTTGTAAAACAAATTGACTGCGTCCGTGTATTGACTCACTCTGTGCATGCAACTAGACTATGCGTCGCATTACATGAGTGTGGTTTATTTGTTTTTGATGTATGAATATTTTATAAGCCATGGTAATGATAAAGCTAAACGCTTTTGGCTATCATAAATGCTTGAATCTTGAATCGGTGGATTAAGTTTAAGAGGTTTAAAACCAGATTAGGAAAATTTGCGTAGTGTTTGGAGACAGCGGTATATACTTCATGCATATTTTGTTTTGTACAGCTCATAATCAAAAGTTTCAAAATTAATTAGGCAAAGAGAGAAGAATCATTTCACGTTCAAAAGCAAATTGCGCTTGTATGCCACTATTGGATAAGGTTGATACGACCAGCATATTTGCCATTCTTGCACAGTTTCCAGCGCATGCGGATCCTGATCCCACTGTCCCTACCTGATGAGTGCAAACAGCACGAATCCAGTCGTGCGTCTAATGCATGCAAATGAGCATTTTTCAGTTGAAAATCATTTTCACAAAACAAACCCTTTCATGAGGTAATTTTATCTTTGGTTATTGGAAACAAGTGCAGTTGGATGGAGTTATGTTAAATTACCGGGAATCAACGTAGTATTCTTGCGAGGTATTGGGGAATTTGTGGTAAAGCAAGAAATAGTATGACAAAAATGCGACATACTGAGGACTAAATATATGGAACTGGTTACTCATAGCAATTGATCATGGAGCAGCAATAGGCGAAGAATCGAAGACACCTGATGTCACGCTGGAATTGTATCTATCTAAACTTTCAACCAGATGGGAATAACGACCTCGTTTCTGATGATTAACGAACTGAACTCTGAGCAACGAACGTTATCGTTTCAAAATATTTCTATTATATATATATCATGGTATATATAGTACATTTTGTGTACTACTGGATAAAGCCTAAACCAAAGGCGTTGATTTTTACAACGCTACTATTTTTCTGCGAAGTTGTCGCACGTATAATGTTCATTTGCATACAAGTCTCACGGTGTCTATCATCATCATCATCATCATAATCATCGTGCAGCACGTGTCTGGATTCAAGAATTCAAGGATTTATGGTTAAAAAAGTTAATACTTTACTTTGTCTGGAGACAGACAAAGGGCCCAGCAACACGAAGCAGCAAAAGTAGATAAGCAAATGCGTTTAAGCACAAAGTAGACAAGTGGAATATGCAAACGCTCAAAAAGCAGCTTGTTTTTTGTAGTTTCACTGCATGCAATTTCGTTAGTTTTTAATTTTCATAATATAAAATACACTGATAAAGGATTAAAATTTATGACACATAATAAACTACACTGGCCCCCCTGACTTCGGTTTGCAGCCGTATCACTTAAGGTTTCCAACCAACTATAAGATGGAGCTTTTAGGTCCGGCGAAAGAAAACGAATGCGCCCCACTGAGCCCAGAACTACGAGAGTTCCTTGATTTCAACTCAGTATGTCATGGATTGGCCATTCGGTCGTTTCTCCCAAACTCTACCAGTCTCTGTGAATAAAACACGGTATAGTAAACGGTGAGGAGGCGTTCTTAAATCGTGTCCCAACCATCGCAACGAAGAAGCATCAACATTTCACTCAGCACATGATCTATTAATCCGTACCCCGGTTTGCAGACGTTTTTATTTGTAGCGCAATGCTGCCACCTAATTCGAGCAAACCTATGAAGTCAGCGGGTTTCAAAAAAGAAAGCTGACACACATCTTCCACTAGGATAGACCAAGTATCGCAGCCGTAAATTATTGTAGCACGCACCACTGCGTTGTATATTCGGCCTTTAGTATGGAGTGAAGCATTGCGTCAACGCCATACACAGTGAAAATTAACAAATGCTACACCCGCTTTGCGTACACCCTATGAGATCTTGTCCTCGGCACCACTGGTGCCTCCATGGCACGAGATTATTATCCATTTACTACACGACTAAAAATTTCAGTTTCTGCTTGAACAATGGCTCTCGAAAACACTTCAAAGTTAGCTTGTACACTCCATTAAGGTCCATAAGACCGATGTGTATTTCGGGATTCATTAGCATAATACGATACACTTTTTATAGCATCGCCAACTAGACAAGTTACTTATCAGTGGTAGTTAGTTTCAGAATAACACAGGCGCCCATTTTACATAAATGTATAGTAGGGAATGTGGGTTAAGCACTTTTTATCAAAAAATGCGTCTGTCGTGGGATCTTTCGAAAGGAGAGATGAAAATAACCTCGTTACTTTCGC
>JACCGJ010005195.1:0-10608 GCA_013407085.1 Atriophallophorus winterbourni | reverse complement strand
AATTTAGTTTTGTTTATTTATTATTTATAATTAAGATGTTGAACATTGCTTTTTGTAATTGTCTTATTGGAAATCTGTTCACGTATTTAGGGTACCTTTTGTTTCAATTCATTATTCATGTAATTGTCGGACATTGTTGTTGAATTTGGTTGCCATTTTGGGCACTTGGATTTTGACACCAATTTGGGTGTCTAGTATTTGATAGACATATTTGACGGTAATTTTATCCCTTTGCATTTATAATTTGGCATTCTATCTTGTCAGCATTGGCTGAATTTATTGTTGTCATTTGGAACATTTGAGCATTTTTGGCTCACATCATTTGTACAACCCGGTACAGTTGTGGTTTGTCCATTGTTATTGTCTATTAATCTTGTTAATAGAACCGTAGAAAACTCGTATCATTGTTTTGAATCGTCGAACCAAGAAACGGGTGGTCTACGCGTTAAACAGCGACTTTAGTCTTTACAGGTGTAACTTGACAGTCCGCGAGTTGGTCGACAAGCCCACTACAAATGATCACCAAGCGAAACGGGTATTGGAGTAATTGCGGAAATTATCGTGTATTAAATTAATTTACACAACCTAACCGCAGCCTTATACCACACATTCATGATTATTCGCTAAGCCTCGACGGAAATCTGTTTCCTCTTAATTGTACCCCGTACGTCCATATTGGCAGATCTCAATGGTCGTTGAGGATATTGCTAAGCTGCTGAAGTAATACCATTCGGTCTTTTCGAATTTCTTCGCATGCCATATTGTTTGCGCAACGCAGCAAAGATTTTCAAAGGTTTATTGATCAGTTTTTTTGTGGTCTTGATTTCGACTTTGTTTTAAACTACGATGTCTAAGTCACTAGTTAATCATACGACGAACATGTATGTCACCTCCGTGAGATCTTCAACGTTCCACCAAATGGATCGTTACTAACAATCCCGACGAATGCGTTTTTGGACAGTCGACTATTGGGTTTAATGGCCATAATGTTGAAAGTAATATACAGTTATGCTTAATTAGGTTGGTCAATGTTTATGCACCGACGTTCTCTGCGACGACTTCTGAAAAGGACGCTTTTCATCATAACCTCGCAACAGTCCTCAAATACGTGCCACAAAGTAACTGTGTACTGGTATTGGATGATTTCAATGCTAGATTGGTGCGGATCACGAGTCTTAGCAAAACTGGGGGCATCGGCATGGACCAACAATCGCCTTTTAAATGGTGGCACCATCAGTCAGTCTTTGTGTCAGTAACACATTGTTTTAAACAAAACCACAGCATAAAGTCTATTGGAAACATCCTCGGTCTAAGCATTGGCATCAGCTTGATCTTATTCTTTGTTTAGGGGCGCCCTAATATATTAAGCACAGACAGTGACATGATCATTCACTGGTCTGTGTAAAAACATGAAATTTCATGTCAATAATAAACAATTCAATTCATTTTATTGGTCTAAAAAGCATATAGCTGTACAAAACCCTGCACAAAATAATATGGCAACAACGAATACTATAACAAGACAAAATTGATTATTGTTACTGAGCAGTGTTGCAAAACAATAAAAATCCTAAGGACAGACTTGTTTTCATTGATGAAAATACAACTGTAGATGCATGATGTAAGATGTTAGTTTTCTTCGGATGGGCATGGGTTAAAGGTCTAAATGTTGTCAGAAGGCTTCTCTTGAACGTTTGCTGGTTTGGTGAATTTACAACATTATCTGGCAGATTGTTTCAAGTAAAACAAACTCGCACGGCAAAAAATGTCGTCTGCAGTTGAGTCTCGAGTGAGGGACAGTTAGAGTAAATGTGTGAGCTTTTGTATTATGCGAGCTCCGTAGATTCAATAAGCATTGTAGAGGGTGATTTTCAGTATTCAAAATATTGTAAACCAGAATCAAATTCCCTCGGAGACGACGACGTGGATAATCAAATAAATTTAGCGTTTTGATTCGCTAATTGTAGGGGTTTCGGGCTGAGTCCAATGACAAGTTTGGTAGCTCGATGATATATTCGTTGAACGTCGCAACATCCTTTTAAGCCATGGCGAACATGGCTTGAACCGCATATTTTCAGCGTGGGCCTGATGTACGTATTTATAATACAGGTAATTGTCTGTTTTGAGAACCTACCGAAAATTCTCTTTAGGAGTGACAATTTCTGTGATGTTTTGCGATAGACGTAGTTGCAGTGGCTCGACATCCTAAGGGTTTAGCTTATTTACACACCAAAGTCCCTTTGTTCCATGGTCCATGAGAGGCTGTGTGTTCCAAGAAAATACTGGTACCCACATATTTGCCAATGTTTAACATGTGACACTTTTGGAAATGGAAAAATATGCGATTTTTTAGGGACCAAGCCTGGAGGTTTTCCAGATCCTTCTGGAGCAGTTTGCAGTCTTCCGACTTACTTATCTTGAACCACACTTTTATATCGTCCGGGAACAGTATGAACTTGCATTTGATGACATCTGGGATGCCATTATCATAAAGCGCGAAGAGGATTGGTCTGAGGACGGATCTCTGAGGTACTCCACTTGTTACGTTCTACCGACTTCGATAGAGCGCCGTCAACAGAGACTTGAACAAGCCGATCAGTCAGGTAGTTTTCCAATCATGCTAACAGACTGCCAGTGATACCACAACGTTCCAGCTTCTGCAAGAGAATACTGTGGTTTACACGGTCAAATGCTTTTGACATATCGAGGTAACATACATGGATATTATCCACATCATCTACTGCTCGAGTCCAGTCGTCAAGGGTAAGGAGAAGGTTAGTAAGGCAGGAGTATCCCCTTCTAAAACCGTGTTGTGCTCCCAAGAAAAGTTTATTTTCCTCAAGGTATTTGCTCAGTTTGTTGACACGATCCTTTCGAGTACCTTGGATACGGCGGACAACAAAGTAACAGGTCTGTAATTTGCGGGCTCCGAACGCACCCCGCCTTTGAAAATCGGGGAGATTATACCAGATTTCCATTCAGATGACTCAAGATAACTCAATTTTTGTTAATAATAACGCAATTCAAATGACTGACAGCACGCGTGATTTAGGATTTCGATATTCTGCATTACTCACTTTCAATGAACAGATACGCCATCTTATTACTAAAGCCAAGCAAAGTATGAATAAAAAACACAGATATATAACTCGATCCCATTGCAAAATAGAAATTTAGAAATTATTCACCATTCTTGTTCTAGACTATTGTAACATAATGTATATAAATTTAAATAAATTCGATGGCATAGTTTTAGAAAAGATACAACGTACTTTCTCAAAATCCATCATCGGTTATACCACCAAACAATATTATAGAGAAATATGTATACAATCGAACCTCGATCCCTTATGGTTTCGCAGACTCAAGTATAATCTCATCTTATTCTTCAAAATACTGTCAAAGTTTAATATAGATATAAGTTCGAATTTTCTATACGGCAAGATTTCAAGTATAATAATAATAATAATAATAATAATAATAATAATAATACTATTATTATAGCTTGAGAAATAATGAGAAAACTATCAAATTAACAAGGTTTCGTACTAAAGTAAGGAAAAATATCTTCTTGACTAAATATGCTAAACTTTGGAATCTTCTTCCAAAATATATAAGACTCAGCTCCTCTTTAATTGAATTCAAATCACATCTTGTTTCATTCCTAATCACAAAAAGAATACGCGAACTTCCTAACTTATATGTTCTAACTGATGATTTATATAATAATTGCATTCTCGGGTAATGGTAATAAATATATTTTCATTAGGTTCGAAAGAATATTCTCTCGCTTTCGAGTATTTACTTCATAGCATAATTCTCAAACCGCACCCAAAAGAATCCGGCCCGCAGGAGCCCTCGACCTAGTGGAATGAATAACCTTCCCCTATCGGACAGGAAAACGGTCATATTCAGAATAGATCAATCTATTTTGAACAATCAAAATGAGAAAGTTTGGAAAATCAACAACAGAGATCTTCACGCATTATCGACGGACATTATCCGTTAAGCATCAGTGCTTCCGGTAACATTCATTGACTTTTCCTCGCAATGCCAATGTTTTTGTATTATATCAGATCACGTACAGATTATCTCAAATCAACTTGTGAATACTGCTACCTTTATATTTAGTGAACGTCAAATTCCGCTGCAGAAATAACCTTGAAAATATTTTTTTGTGTGCACATGAACATACTACTATCTGATTGTAAAAACCTTGTGGAAATTATTGATCATGGTCAACATGCCTTGGATTTCCAAGAATGAAATTTATTTATCCATTTATTTATTTCATCAGACCAACTGATGAATATACCTTGATGCACGACCTTAAGCTGATTATAAACTTGTCATACCAGTGGGACCTACAACTAAACCTTATTAAGAGAAAACTATTATCAGCACTGAGTAATAAGATTTCAGTATAGGTTTCGAAAAATTCCCTCAGATTTAACGCCGCACTGTATGTTCCGGATTTGTGAGTACTGGTTAATGCTGAGCTCAAATAGGAGGACAAATGTGCTGCTGCAGCTCAGCGTGCACGCAAGGTATATTTTCGGCTTAAATCAGTGCTATCGAGCAGGAGACCTGATGTATTCCTGCCACTTTACAAGGCATCAGTTCGGCCGCATCTCGGAAATTGTGTTCAGGCTTGATAACCTAACTACAAAAAGGACATACTTCGACTTGAAAGCGTACAGCGCCTCGCCTGATGTCTCTCGAACGTTTCTCCATTAAACGTCGTCGTTTGAGAGGCGACTTAATTGAAACCTTCAAGGTCCTAAAAGATTTAAGTGGCATGCCAATGAGAGACATGTTTACCCTAAGTCACGAACAGGGCACCCGGAGACATTCAGAATAAATTGTTAAGAAGCCATATCAGCTAGACCTCAGGAAACACTTTTCACCTTAGAGTGGTAAACTTCTGGAACAATCTTCCAGAAGAACCTATATCCCGCAGTTCCGTCTCGAGTTTTAGGCAGGGCTTTGATCGCACCAGGGGTAAGCTTTTTACAGAATACTCTACCTAATTGCGATACAAGATTAGGTAGTTCACCCTTCGGCGTTATCCAGTAAATCAAGTAAATGCTAGAGTTTTTTATACATGAATCTACTTCAGCTGACCTCTCACCGTGCTTTTAAAGAGAAACTGCTTTTTGTCATCATCGGTCCGCTTCTATTCATGATTTTCATGGTTGACTTGTCTTCTGCATTAAATGTCCATGCTTCATTTCCAAGGATGATTTGAAATTCATCGGATCAACGGATGAAAATACCCTGATGCACGAACTTGAACGGGTCACAAACAGGTTATACCAGTGGGACCTCCCACTAAACCTTAATCATAACCAACTCTTGTCAGCACTTGTTGATAAGATTCCGTGATATTCTCCTAAAGTTAATGCCACACAGCATGTTAACGATTTGCGAGTACTGTATAGGACTGACTTTAAATGGGAGGACCGATGTGCCGCTTCAGCTCAACGTGCTCGCAAAGTGCTCTTTCGGGTGAGATCCGTGTTATCCAGCAGAAAACCTGATGTATTCCTGCCCCATTACAAGGCATTAGTTTGGCCGCATTAAGAATATTGTGTCCAGGCTTGGTGCCCTTACTACAAGAAGGACATCGTTCGAATCGAAAGCGTACAGAGTCTCGCAACTCGCATGATTGAGGGTCAGCGAGGAAAATATTGCGCTGCATGCCTGAAGTCCCTAGAGCGTTTCTCGCATACGTGTCGTCGTTTTGTTTCTTCGAAATCCAAGGCATGTTGAACATGAACAATAATTTCTAATAATTTTTACAATCAGATTATATTATGTACATTTGCAGAAACAATTTGTTCAAGGTCATTTATTTCAGCGGAATTTAACGTTCAACAAATATAAAAATAACGTTATTTAAAGTTATATTCAGGTAACGGCACGTGATCTGATATAGTACGAAAACACAGCTTCTGCGAGGAAAAGTCTAGAATGTTTTCGGCAACACTGATTATCAACGGATAAGGTCCATCGAAGATGCGCGAAGAATCTCTATTGTTGATGTTCCAAATTTTTTTCATTTTGATTGTTGTAAATAGATTGATCTTTCCTAACCATGAGCCGTTTCCTTGTCTGCTAGGCGAAGGTGATTTATTCCGCTAGTTTGAGGTCTGGGGGACAGTTTCATTTTGGTGCTGATTGAGAATTTTCCTGTGGAGAAAAAAACTCAGAAGAGAGAGAATGTTGTTTCGAACGTTATGAACGTTTATTAAATAACAATATCCAACAATGCCAATACTATATAAATCATCAACTATAACATCTAAGTTAAGAAAGTTCCGAATTGTTCCTATGGTAAGAAATGAAGCTAGATGTGATTTGAATTTATTTAAAGAGGAACTGAGTCTCATATATTTTGGAAGAAGATTCCACAGTTTAGCATATTTAGTCAAGAAGAAACGGTTCCTTACTTTAGTACGAAACCTTGGTAACTTAATAGTTTTTCACTGTTTCTCAAGCTATATTCAAAATCATGCCGTATATGAATATTCGAACGTATTTCCATATTATCCGTTGACAGTATTTTAAAGAATAAGATGAGGTTATGCTTAAGTCTGCGAAACCATAGAGGATCGAGTTTCAGTTATACACATCTTTCTCTATAGGATTGTTTGGTGGTATGACCGATTATTGATTTTGAGAAAGTACGTTGTATCTTTTCTAAAACTATGCTATCGGTTTTATTTATATTAGTATATATTATGTTACAATAGTCAAAGATAGGAATGGCGAATAATTTATACATTTCTAGTTTACAATGAAGCTGAATTATAGATCTGTGTATAGTATTTATACTTTGTCTGGCTTTAGTAATTAGGGGGCGTATCTGTTCGTTGAAAGTGAGTGATGAAGAATATCGAAATCCTAAATCACGCGTGCTGTCAATCATTTGAATTGCGTTATTGTTTAGAAGGATTGAGTTATTTTGTATCGTGCATCTTATATGCATAAAATTAGATTTTGCTGTTGAGAACGTTAGACCATTATTTTTTGCCCAATCTGCAAGTGCAGCTAAATCATTGTTTAGTCAGGATATATAAGTTTGCGCTTGATAAGCTGGGAAAGTGATGACAACTTTCATGTCATCAGCGAATAAGAACAGTTTTCTATGTGAAATGACGTTATGTATGTCATTTATATATATATAAGAAATAGTAAGGGGCCTAATACGCTACCTTGAATTACCCCACTGGGGAAAGGTAGGCTGCGTGATCTACGGCAATTAACTTCAACAGAGTAAGTGCGATCAGTAAGAAAAGAAGTTAACCAGGAAAGAAGATTACCACCGATTCCATATGATTCAAGTTTCGATAATAATATTTTATGAGGAACAGTATCAAATGCTTAAGTTATGTCTAGGAAGACAACTACAACTGCCGAACCTTCCTCAATCGATGTAGTAATATAGTTAAGGTATTCAAGCTGACATGTAATGCATGATCTTTTATTTAGGAAGCCATGTTGAGCTCTAGAGAAGAAACTTGGAGATAAGTGATTTAAGATAGCTTTTTTATTATTTTTTCAAGTAATCTAGATAGTATTGCTGTGTGGTTAATTGGTTTGAGAGGTGAGTTAAATAAAACCTTTAAGATCTTGGAGGGGTTAAGTGAGGGTATCATATACGACTTCTTTGTCTTAAGACCCGAGCTGGGCCATCGCGGAAATTCACTCAAACGTGCTAAAGAGCGATGTAAATTAGACTCCAGGAAAACCTTTTTAAGCTTCAGGTCGGCTATTTTCTGGAATTTCCAGAATAACTTGTATCCTACAGTTATGTCGCGAGTTGTAATCAGGGGTTGAACCGCATCTGGGGTAAGCTTTTCCCTGAATACCCCCCTTAATTGCTGTGCAAGATTAGGTAGTTCACCATTTTTAGCGTTGTCTGGTAAATGAAGTAAATGCTAGAGTCCTGTTTTCGTGGATACACAATTCTTTTTTCGCTGTCCTCTCACTGTACTGGTGAAGACAAATGTATTTTCATTTTTCCAGCATCGGTTATAACGCTCTGCTCCCTAAATACAATCTGGATAATCTCTTGGCGTCGTGGTCGTCGAATATTTCAAATGGACAAAAAGATAAAACGTTTTGGCAGTGGTTGGTGCTTTTCTGCAGGTTTTCAGCGAAAAAAAATTCTGGACGCTCGATTGGCTCGTATGCTTGAACTTGCGCGACTTTCGTCGAATGGACATCGTCCAACTACAAACTCAAGCAATGAATCTAAGTTGGGAACCAGACGAAGTAGAATCTAGTGTAGAAATCAGGTGGAATATTACGAAAGGGCACTTTTTTCAACTACAGGACAGTTTTGCTCCTCTACAACCAGGGAGAACGGGAGGAAAACTTCCCTGGTGGAGCGCGTCTATTCGCAAGGCTATTAGATGTCGTGACCGTAGCTGGAGGGCTTACAAATACTCTGGAACTCACAGATCTAGACTGCAGTACATACAGACCAGAAATTCAGCTGTTGCGCTGCGAAGGAAAGCTAGAAGGGACTTCTAATCCCGACTTGCCAAAAAAGCAAAGATTAACATGAAAGATTTTTATGGCTATGTTCAGTCCAAGCGATCTTTAAGAGAAGAAATAGGTACGTTAGTGCTTGATGAAGGCAACACGGCTTTGACTGCGCCGGAAAAAGCCGATGCGTTGCATTTATTCTTCTGCAGTGTTCATCGGCGCAATTCAGGTAACTGTATAGAAACTCACGAGTGCAGAGCACCTCTCTTTAGCTCGGTGAAGGTTAATCAGGAAATGGTCACCACGGTTATGTAGCAGCTGAATAAAACTAAGTCAGCTGGCCCCGACGGTATACATCCGGCTATTCTTCAACCGCTCGCGAATATAGTTAGCCTTGCAATCAGAAATCGTTTTGAAGCTACCTTACTCCAAGTTATAATACCGGAGTATTGGAAACGAGCGGCGGTAATAGCCGTATAAAAACGGTCCCATTTCGAATGTACGCAACTATAGACCAGTAAGCATGATAAGCATTCTTTGCAAGTGCTTGTAAAAAATCACTCGGCACTAGGTATGTAAACATTTGGTAGCCAATACCTCACTATCAGATGCCCAGCACAGATTCTAGAAAGAAAGGTCCTGCCTAACCAATCTTCTAAGCTTTCTTGATGAAGTGACATTACGCCTCGATGAAGTCTGCTATCTTGATTTTCAAAAGGCATTTGACTCAGTGAACCATAGGTACCTTCTGCACAAACTAAGTATATGTGGCGTCACAGGTGACCTACATCGATGGTTAAACAGTTTCCTAACTAATCGCGCTAACTATGTTAGAATTTCAGTGGTGTGTTCGGAGGAATCAACGATTCTCAGTGGAGTGCCTCAAGGCTCGGTGCTTGGTCCATCAATTTTTCTTATTTTTGTAAACGACCTGGCAGCGTGTTTAAGTTCACACTGCTTCCTGTTTGCTGATTATGTTAAGATCCTAGGAACCGACAGTAGAGATACGGTTATCTCTAATTTAGAAAAAGTAATCGATTGGACATATACCTGGGACTAACCACTAAACTTGGGGAAGAGCCTTCTTCTGACGACTGATTTAGCGACAACCCAACTAGAAGTTGGTGAACGAACTATCAGAATAGCTGCTGCTCAGAAATTAACGGATCTCGGCATTACTATAACAGGCGATTTTAAATGGGTTACTCAATGCGCCGAAGCTGTAAACAAGGCTCGCAGAGAATTGTTCAGACTTCACTCAGCGTTATCTTGCCGAAAATCTTCAATCTTCATTCCCTTATACAAAGTAGTCGTCGACCTCACTTGGAATACTGCGTTCAATCCTGGACACCGTACTTGAAAAAGATATAGCATGTCTCGAAAGGGTCCAGCGCCTTGCGACTAGGATGGTTGAGGGTCAGAAAGGTAAAACCAATGAGGCTAGACTCAAAGACATCGGTTTGTTCTCACTAAAGAGACGGCGGCTGCGAGGTGACCTAATAGAAGCGTACAAAATTTCAAAGGGTCTTACGCGTGATACTATTACTGAAATCCTTAAACTTGCCCCTAAAGCAGCTACAAAGGGAAATTCAATGAAACTTCTTAAAAGTAGGCACATGTTGCTGGCACGTGAGCACTTTTTCAGAAACCGTGTGGTCAACTTCTGGAACAAGCTCCTAGATTGTATAGTAAGCCTCCCAAATGTGATGAGCTTTTAAAGGGAATTAGACGGTAAATGGTCTATCATATTTCCGCATATTGTCTTATAAAAAACTTTAAAAAATCAAAAAAAACTTATTTATACATTTTTATCATATCTGTCTAGGCCTGGACAACCTGACAGCAAATTTGCCCAAATGCAGTCTATGACTGTGTTTCACTATACCTCAACTAGGCTAGTGATTTCATACACCACAAATTGTTCACGCATATTATTGCATTGTTTCCTGAATAGCTGACCTCTCAGCGTGCTGGTGAAGAGAAACCCTACCTTACTTTCCATATATTCGGAAACAAGAACGTGTGAAAAGTACGAACTGTATACTCGATATCGAAGTGCCGGGTGCTCAACCGCATACCGTCGAAGGAAATCTGGGCGCGTGATTGGCTTTT
>JACCGJ010005194.1:0-16653 GCA_013407085.1 Atriophallophorus winterbourni | reverse complement strand
GTGATAAAACATAAGTAATGAAAGTGTACAATCGAGTGTGCTGTGGCATGACACACAATGTAATTATGTACAAGCTATTCAGTGGTGGTGCTTCCGATGATCGGAGTGAGAACGCTTGCGTTTTTTCGAGCATGACTTGTCCGAGTGTCGGTGTTTTCTGTTATGGCGATGGCTCGTTTCACGATCGTCCTCTGATCTAGACGATGAAGAGCTGCTAGAAGATCGTTTCCGGGATTTTTTGACTTTTTTCTTTCGTCGTTTGGATTTTTCTTTACCATCCGAATCTTCGTCACTGGAACTATCCAAGGTACTGCAATAAAATGAAAAATTAATATGGTCGTCGCCGAAAAAATAATGCAGTTTAAGAAGTTGCGCGGACTGAACAGATAATCTTGATTTAATGAACGTAAGTTAGTCGACTTATGTTAACAATTTTATTTACAATGGCAGATGTTTAGGTACTATCCCGAAGATATTTCACTTAAACTCGTCGTTTTTAAAGCGATAAACCAGATAAATGGTAATTCCTGGCTTTTGTGTCAGGAGACTAGTTGTCGACAATTGTGGCACAAGGCTGTTTAATTTTGCGGATATTAATTTAATCACTCGGTGAGAAGGTTATTGGATTAAGGGCAAACAAACCAGGATTTCCTATTCTATTCGAGTCGCTTGTCGTTTGTGGAATCAACAGTACTGGGCAATCGGGAACCAATTGATTTGATGATAGAAGAGGTGTTGCGGGCATAATTGTACCTCATAATATTATAACACAAACAATCTGTTGACCTTGCTGCTTAAAAGCATCAGATGGTTTCCTCTTAAGCGTTCAACTGCCAAACCTCAGTGGTATCGGTTTAAGCCGCTAACTTGTAATAGATCAAAATTGAACGTCGAAGAAAATAAGTGAAACCTTTGAACGTCGGTGGAAACAGCACATGGATGCTAAAACCATATAATTAATTGTGAGGCTGATGTGACTTACCATTGTTCATAGCAGCTCATTTAATTTTATCACTGACCAAGTACTGGAAATCTGGTTCTTAGTGGAATGAAGAAGTGATCTAAAGGTTTCAAAGTTCATCAAAACAAATGTCTTAGTAAATATTCGTTTCAAAAGAAATTATCATAAGTGACAAGCCTATGGTTAAGCAAAGTGAGCAATATTATATGTAATTGCTTCACTAATATCGATGAATTAAACAAAAGAGCAATTTTATCAAACGACGGGTTTTAGAAGATATACTTGTTATACGAATGAGACGCAACTCTAGAAAACGCGTTGGTTACCACCGTTAATGATGCCAAAAGGTACTTAAGCTTTAAACAAGTTGAGCTTACAAGCCAGTGTTGGAAAAGGTTGATACAACCAACCTGTTCTTTCAAACACAGCAGTTAATCTGGCTCATCAGCATATTTTAGTGCATTTTCGCAAAAATGTAATTCCGTAAACAATAGCACCTGTATGCCGATGTTGGATAAAGCTGGTACGACCAACCTGTTTAATCATGTGTCCAAACACATGTATAATAGGGTTAAACCCAAATCCATGAACAAAAATGCTCATTTGCATGAAGTCCCACCACAATGCACGACCGGTTTCGTGCTGTTTGCACTTATCAGGTATTGGCAGCAAGATCAGGAGCCGCATGCGCTTGAAGCAGTAATTCCGTATAATTATCTCTTTTAAAGCAACCTGACAGTATCTTATCCCATGTGCAGTCTCTGACTGTGCGGCACTTTGCCTAAATACGGCTTGAGCTTTCATACCATACCGTATACTGAGTACCCGTAGGAGTTAACGGACATGTAACAGCAGTTCAGCACGTCGATAGAAGTCAAATGAAGTTTTAGATATAGCCCGTGTTTTCCTCAATTTCAACAAAACGTTTTGTCTAATCATTAGTAGACACTTCAATCATACAGTAAGTAGGACTTCGTTTTTTGGGTCCCTAATATATATAAACAGCATATCGTATTTCCAATGTTGCTCATAAACTATTACACATTCGGAATAGCGATAAGGTTCAGTCCGCGAGCAGACTGAGTTCAGAAAATTCTACCTATTAATATGAGAAAACGAAACATCTATCTAGGGTAGATGATGGCTGTTGGGTGAACGTGGAACTTTTCATAAAACTAGGGACTAATGTACAATAAAACTACTGCCGGCAAATTCACAAATTCAGCAATGCACTTTAATATAACGGCAAAATGTAAAAACCTGGTACTGATTAAAGACACCACAGTACCAGTAAGACAGCAAAATTCTGAAACTTTTTGGCAAATTTTCTTCGAGTTGTACTTGAGGAACATCAGTGATTTATCAGAAGCGAAGTCCTTGAGCATATAGTGGGGAACGTACTAAAACCTTGGCCACAATGAGTTACCTACGCGAGATTTAAAATTGCACGAGACATATTATTGATCTTTGATTGGTAATTTATAAAACGTGAACTGATCTAAACTCATTGATCAGCTGTATCGACAAGAGACAATACGAACCAGTAAAATATCAAAAAGAAAATAGTCATGAGTTGGACAACTCTGACGACTTTCTAATGATAGGTGGTCATCTCGAACAATATAAACGACCGTGTCAAAAACTGCGAGCATAACCAGGTCTGTAGTATTTAATCCTGTAGAAGAGTTTAAATTAAGCATAGCTGATTTCATAACCTTAGAAAACCAGCAAATTGAGATAGGGTGACGTGACAAAGAATGAACGAACCTTAGCTTTTTCTGCGCTTCTGCAAGTTTTTTGTTCTCTATTTCTTCTTTTCTTTTCTGATTTGCCAGCTCCATTGAATTGCCATCTTGAAAATCTAAACCGATACCAAGGGCTTCCTTGAACACAGAGTTTTTCAATATATTGATCGCAGCTGTCTCATGAGTACCCTTTGGAACTAAACGACCAGTTTCGCTGTTTAAAGCGGCGATAGGTTCAGATCGCATTAACGACTTCTTAGCATCTTCGGCTTGCATTTCTTCTATGAGTTTGGCACGATATAGAGACACCTTTTGACGTATCTCAACATCTGTGTATCTACAAAAGTAAAAAATAATAATCGAACACCATACCCTTGATCCTCCATCGTCTGTTCCAACTCAAAACACTTGAGTTCAATTTTTCGTTTTCGCTGATGCTCCAGAATATCTTTGTTCGGTTCCTTGAAGAAAGCGGCGTCTGAGCGTTTGACATCATCCTCAGTTTTGTAAACCGGTTTCTCCTTGGCTGTTGTTATGAATGCAAGATTGCGCTGAACGTAGCCATTAGTGCCACTACCCCGAGGAGTGGGCAAACCGATTCCGTTGTACATTTTGCTTTTTCCGCTTAAAACTGGCAGTAATTAAAACAACAATCTGAGGCAAACACTAACAAGATTTCATTGAAGTCATTCAAATAAACACTAACTGAAAGACTGTTTGAATGCATATAATTTATTCATCGATGAATTTCTGAACGCTGTGGCCTATACATTGGAGATAAATTGTAATATTTTCGCATTAAGGAAAATAAAAAATGATGCACCTTCTGCCAATACACGACATCTACGGAGTAAGAATCATTATCAGCATTTAGATAAACCATGACGGTAAATTTGTGTGTGAAAACTTCATTCATATTGTTATGATTTCTCCGAAAAATGACGAAATATTCGATAGAATTTTCTGTTTTCACAATCTTTGAGTTGATGCATTTCATTATTGAACATTTACGCAGCTTGTATGCTACTTGAACTTACAATTTACTCTTATTTTGCTATTCCAACTGCGTGTGCTGATGTATTTTTGTTATGTGTTTTTTATTAGTGTTTGTTTGCTCTACAAACATTCATTCATTTCATACGTCGTATATCTGGATTAAGTCGGAGACCTATGGAATAAAACTCTTACTGTGCTATTCGAACTGCGTGTACTGATGTATTTTTGTTCAGTGTTTTATATAACTGTTTGTTTGCTCTACAAACATTCATCCACATTTCAAACGTCGTTTATCTGGACTATGTCGGAAACCAAAAGAATAAATCATTGAGGCGCCGATAGTATATAAGAGCATCTATCCGGGAAAGAATTACTTTTCTGATGCGCTGTAGAATTATCTTGAGTGCTTTATTTGTGGTTTAGTTAGAGTTTCTCATTTTTGTATATAAATTTGACCATCACAATTTGGTGATCTCATGGTGATTTCTATACCAACCTTATACATTGTGTGCAATGTACCCCCTCAACCTTCGTGTTCAAAATGAAGAGATCTTTCGTTGATTTTTTGTTGATAATTGTCACAAGGCGTCGTGTCGCATATCGATTGGTTGGCCAATTTTGGCAATATTTGAATTGAATTTCTTGAATTACTAAAATAAGTCTTCCCATTTCAACATTGCTATCCAGAATATCATCTTTATATGATATAGGTAAATCAATTTGATTCAAGGTTTTTAATGGTCTAAAAGAGCAACAAGCTTAACATCCACCATAAGATTGTAAACATTGAAATGTAAGTGTATATACAAGATAGGGAATTAGAATAATTTGTATATAAGTGTTCGGGAAAAGAGTTATTCAATAAAAATTCGTCTAATTTCGTTTTAAAATCATACAAGCTAGGGAGTGAACGACGGTAAAAGGTAAATTGTTCCAAGTAAAACAGACGGACAGAATAAAAATAACTTCTACATTTTAGGTGGTAATGGGGTAACACCAGCACCTTCATGGGTCCGATAATTTCTCGTATTCCTTCACGTGAATAAATGCTGTAAGAGGTGGTTCGGGATATGGAATGTTTTGTAAAGTAACATTTTTTGTAAGATAAGGTCTCCTCTGTTTCGTCGATAGGGAAATTCGAACAGATTCAGTTGAGCTATCCTTTCTTTATATTACTTGTTTCGGATGCTGGGAACTAGTTGCTGAGCGGTGATAGATTCGCTGCATAAGTTCAATATCCTTATTAAGCCACGGAGACCATGACTGCAAACCGTATTCTATGACTGGTCTCAACTATGTATTCATGATCCTTGGGAATATCTTTGTCGAAAATTTCCCAAATACTCGTTAGATTAGATTAAGGACAGTTGTTTCCGTTTTAAATACAGTGTTAGTTTGAAGTGAGGCTTTTATACTGGAGCATTTTGATTCCGAGACATTGTGTGTTGGTGTTGATGCATTTCTTAGGTTGTTTATCTCAACAAGGATGGAGTGAGGGGAAGGAGGCTAGCGGAGTGCAGAATATCTGTTAGGCAGATTACTCCAGAGTCGGAATCCGAATGTTTTTTTCAAGGATGCTCGATAGGTTTGATGTTGTACTGTTGGAATACATTGATTTATTGTATCGGCTGCATTTGTGTCTGGCACGTCAACTACTATTTGACTAGGTGGTGTTTCTATTGGACTTTGTGGTGCATCTACTGTCCAATATGAAGTTTCGATGCGCTTAGTATAAGTTCTCGTGGCATTAGTCTACGGCCGTTTTCCAAACGGCTTACGATGCGAAAATGTATCGTCACATCTACATCATGCAAGCCAAGTATATCACTGAGTAATCTCCATTGTAGCTGATGGTGTTTGCGCTGCACTGCTTTATCAGTTTATTCATCAGCTTCCGGGACTTCGTTCATCCCTCTGCTTCGTCTGGTTTTGTTTCTGAAAATTCCGGGCACTTTCCCAACGAAGCACATCAGCGAAGATCCAAGCAGTGGTCTCTGAACGCTCTTTAAGCAGGATAAAAGCGGATAGAAAGATGATTTTTATATCCCTTCCAGAGTTGACCATGATTTTAAGCAGTCTTGTCTTTTCCAGTTTTGAGCAATTAGGTTTGCGATTCAGTCGCATCAATGATAGGGGTTCAACTGGCTCAAAGTCCATGCTGCCACACAAACTTCCCAATTCCTCTTTACCATGCTCTAGCCTGTCCTTTAGTAAGGTGGCACTTGTTTCCTTTACGTTGGTGCAAATCACGCTTAGTCCATGGAGCGAATGTACACTGTGTGCCTGTCGCTTCAACTGGTTGCTGGACGTTTAAACTGCCTCAGATCTACTACGTTTTGTGGCCACCGTGACTTTTGGTTTTGAACTTGATGGTTTTCGCTGAACCTTCAGATGAGTATGTGGTTTTCGCTCCGTAACATTTAGCGGACCAGGAAAGTTCTGGGGTGACAGGCATTTAACAGTCGCATTTGTAAAGGTGGCATCTTGATAAAATGAACTATTTTCACGACTCACGCACACATTTGCAAAAACCGAAACTTCGTGTTGTATGATCCGCAAAGATTCAGCGTTTATCACCACACGTAACATCGAATGCGATACTGTGTACTGTGCGGTCGCATAATTCTGTGCTCCTGCGTTTTTGGATCTACTTTACTACCATCTCGTCATATCTGGATAAATTTTATCTTTTTGGATTCCTCTTAACACAAGCATTGTGTTCATACCATTTTCGGAGGCAGAACAAGCGATTTTAGAAAAATCAGTTGTCTACATTTTGAACCAAACTAGACCTACATGGGCAAGTTTGTGAGCAACACTGAATATTGGATTGACTTTGTAGTAAACTGACCACTACAATAATGCCCCAAGAATGTTGGAGAAAAGGCACAGGAGATGAAAGTTTTATCGCAGTAGCCAAAAGGTGCACGAAGGTGCAGCGGAATCCATCACGGAAAACGAATCAACGGAAAGTGTGTTATCAAGGTCAATTGTTATGTACAGTAAAACAATGTTGTTACACAGCCCCCTTCCAAGAAGTCTGGTCAGAGGAGACTTCTGATCAGGAATTGACAATTGAACTGGCCATGTCGTTCCAGGCTGGAACATAGTCTCTCAGCAACCAGTAACTTCGAAGTCAGCCAAGGCACTTGATCTGCGTGGGTCGATTGTCGGTGGTGACCGGGGTAGGATACACGAAAACCGATAAGTACTAAGCCGAGTCACGTCTCACATGGAATGAACGTGCTGCCAAAGCCGAATCACATGGGGTGAACGTGCTGCAAGCGGCAACCGCCCGTCTTGCATGGTCTTAGTATGAACCCAGTAGAAGCAGATGTATGCACATCCGCAGGCTTGACAACGAAGAACCAGAAGCTTCGAAAACATAGTCCGTGCTGAGAAGTTCCTGAACCCCCAGGGTTGATTGCGAACGGCCTCGCCTGGAGAAAGCTGAGTGGCGTGTAGTCGGGCTGGTAAGGACCTTGTCTGATAAGTTTCGTGTTGGGCGGCGTGTGCTGATTTTAGGGGATACTGGGTAGGATGGCGACAAGCGTCGGTGATCCGGGGGCGGCTCGTGCCACGATTTCCACAGCAGGAGGTACATGCGTACCGAGAAGATACACGAAGGATGCGTGTATGCAAGGTTACCAGATAGGATGGCGACAAGCGTCGGTGATCCGGGGGCAGCGCGTGCCACGATTTCCATAGCGGGAGGTACATACGTACCGAGGGTATACACGAAGGATTTGTGCATCACGTCAGGCTCACCAATTTGTAGTGGACTGACCACTACAATAATGTCCCCAAGAATGTTGTATAAAAGGCACAGGAGATGACAGGTTTATCGCGGTAGCCAAAAGGAGCATGGAGGTGCAGCGGTATCCATCACGGAACACGAATCAACGGAAAGTGTGTATCAAGGTCAATTGTTATGTACAATAAAACAATGTTGCCACCGTTCGAAAGAGCTCGCTTTCCCACTTCGCTTGACATATTAGACCGGAAAATCGGATCCAATCTGAAGGAGCTACGACGAAATTTGTTACCCACCTTTCCTGTGGCGAGATTATTCACTAACACACTTCCAACAACCTTAAATCCGCTTCGGACCCGACTTCGCTTCATACGAGCAGACGCGCGCACACCCATTTACCACACAGATCGATCGATCAATCTTTTCTTCATGACCTTACGAGCGAATCTCAATGATGGCGGTCACGTGTGCAAAATTTGTCGAAAGACGGTAAGTCACAAAGCCTGACACGCTAGTTGTTTTATTTGTCACGATAAAGTTCATATGAACTGTGACGTTACCCTGACTACTGATGCTATTGTAATTGTCAATGAAGATTAAATGCCAGGAGTATCTTATATCTGTCTTGTATGCAGAATTGAACCTAGAAAACATACAGACAGACAGACTGAAACTAATATGGGGATGTGGAATTTAGAGGACCGCATACAGAAAATTGAAGGTTTGTTAAATGGCTTATTAATTAGCAAACTGAAGCCTAGACTAGAGCGTGGAGATCGTGTTTCATCTCCGTTTCTAAGGAGGCAGGAAGGCAAAAAATGCGATG
The DNA here is from genome assembly GCA_013407085.1 of Atriophallophorus winterbourni. Classification (NCBI taxonomy): domain Eukaryota; kingdom Metazoa; phylum Platyhelminthes; class Trematoda; order Plagiorchiida; family Microphallidae; genus Atriophallophorus; species Atriophallophorus winterbourni. The sequence goes on along the minus strand of JACCGJ010005194.1, from coordinate 8,371 downwards.
AGGAGCATGCAGACATTCGACCTATCAATTCAGAACAACTGAGCGGTTCCCATGATCCACGCTCCTTGAAAAGTTCTGAAACAAATTCAACAAATTCCGCGAATAAAAAGCTAGCCGTTAACCAACCAACTGATCCCAAAACAGATAATGCTTTGGAGAAACGAAATAACACCTCCACCAATCGTAAGGCACACTCTTTGAGTGTCATTTGTACTGACGTTCCTGAGCCTGAATGCATTCTCTCCAAAGACCGTCAAAGGCACGATGAAGAAAGATGGAAGGAACTGTGTAAACTTATGAAACTTGGAACTGTAGTGCCGTTAGCATTTACCCTTTTAACTAGACGGCGTGATTTACCTCATCAGGATAAACCCAGACTGTTGAGGGTTAACTTAGAAAATGAGTGTGACCTGGAAAACGTACTACTAAATTCTTACCTACTTGGGTATAACAATTCACTAAATATTCCTATTCATGCTGATATTCCATGGTCCGAAAGGAGGAACAATACATACGACAAAAGAAAGAAATCTTATCGCAATCCTCGGAGTTCCAGAACTGGCAGGCAATCCTGAGGCTAACCAGCGAGCTGAGCATGACTACAGGAAATGGAGTTTTCTGGCTGATGCCATTTTTGTCGAAAAGACCGTGGTCGTGGATACTTTCAGACTGCCTTCCTCATCAAACGACAAAGGTAATGGATCTCGTCCACTGAAAATAAACTTCCTAATGAGTACCATGGTTGATACTGTACGTTCCAACTGGAAATGCTGAAAACACAAAATTCCTAAAGGTGTAATCCTTAGCGACTACATAAATACCGATATAAATGCAGCTCACACTGCATTAAATACTGTCCGGATTGATGAAGCCCCATCCACCGAACCAAGAAATAAATCTTCAGCTGGGACACAGAATCAGCAATTGAAATCAAAGCCACCCCAAATGACGCCTGAGAGTAGACTGAAGCCAGATAAAGAAATCTTTATTGGTCAAAAAAGGATTCTATTTGCGCCTCTCAACCTGAAACGACCGATATGCTACTTAACTTGTCAAAAAACAGAAAAGTGCCGACTCTTCCGGAGTCGGCGTGACAATGACGGTTGTCTCAGATTATGTCATCACACGACACCATCCATCTTTGCTTACTAAAACTTTTCTTGGATGCCTCTATACCAATGCGCAATGCTTGATTAACAAATTTGCGGAACTTGTCACTCAGTATGAGACTAAACGACCTCAGCTAATTGCAATTACCGAAACTTGGTTGAACCCGGAAATCCACGATTTTGAGTTAGAGATTGCTGGCATGTCACTGCTCCGCCGAGACCGTGCGTCGCGTAGATGAGGTGTGGCACTTTATTATGATCAGAGACTTAAGTGCTAAGAACTGACGGATTCCGACTTGGTGTTTCAGGACACGCTATGGTGTTTGTTGACAACGACTACAGGCGAAGATTGCACAATCAGTGTGATTTATCGTCCACATGCAGCCCGGAATTGTATAATACGAATCCACTCGACAATCTACGCTTGATTGCCTCGAGATACCAGAATCTTGATCATGGGAGACTTTAATCTGCCTAACTTGCAGAAGACCAACAAAATTTCTCAGACCTCCACTGCTGCCATCTTCCAGCAGCTGTTTGACGAAATTCCCTTGTATAATCACGTTGAAAGCAATACAAGATACAGAGGGAGAGATATGCCTTCAATGCTCGATCTCATCTTGACAACTGAAGAAGACTCCGTCGAAAACATTATATACGATTGTCCGCTAGGTTCGAGCGACCATTTGGTCTTGAGTTTTGACTACCTATGTCGAGCAGAGCGAACAAACGATACAACAAAAATCATCAGAAAGATATGCCTATCTAAATAATCAAACGCCTTAAGTTTGATTAACGATTGGCAAATTGAAGGCATCGGAGTAAAAGAGCAGTGGTCTATCATTTTGACCAAGCTTAACCGGGAAATCAACTCAAACTCAGCATTCGTACCAAAACAGTGTGGAAATGCATTCGAGTTTAAAATCCGCAGTCGCACTCGGAAATGGATTAAACTGCGAAATATGGCTTGGAGAAACCATCGCCGTTCCACCACCGATGCCACATGGGAGACCTTTCGAAAACTAAGAAATCAGGTTATTAAACGTATTGCTGAACACAAAATACAGTATCAAGCTGACATAATGCATAAAATGAAAGGGAATCCCAACCTTCAATACCACATTGTGAACAAGCAGTGTTCAGTGAAACCAGGAGTTGCGGCCTTGCGGACGCCCTCTGGAATGACCACAAATGCAGCTGACACCGCAGATGTTCTGGTAAATTATTATGCTACAGTATTTTGTCCAAAGGAAAGCGTGGATATACAACTGGATCCAGAAATAACACATCCTTCACAATTGGACACAATAACCATTACCAAAGAAGAGGTGCTGGGAACTCTACTATCGTTGAATCCTAGAAACTCCCCTAGTTATGATAAAATAACACCAAATATACTCAAGCATTGTGCACAATCTCTATGCGGACCTCTGACGCAGTTATTCTGCGAATCGCTGTCGTAAAGTGTCATACCGACTGAATGGAAATCTGGTATAATCTCCCTGATTTTCAGAGGCGGGGCGCGTTCGGAGCCCGCAAATTACAGACCTGTTACCTTGTTGTCCGCTGTATTCAAGGTGCTCGAAAGAATCATGGCAAACAAACTGAGCAAATAACTTGAGGATAATAAGCTATTTTCGGAAGCGCAATACGGTTTGAGAAGGGGATACTCCTGCCTTACTAACCTTCTCTTTACCCTTGACGACTGGACTCGAGCAGTAGATGTTGGGGATACCATCCGTGTATGTTACCTCGATATGTCGAAAGCATTTGACCGTGTAAACCACAGTATTCTCTTGCAGAAGCTGGAACGTTGTGGTATCACTGGCAGTCTGTTAGCATGGTTAGAAAATTACCTTACTGATCGGCTTGTTCAAGCCTCTGTGGACGGTGCTCTATCGAAGTCGGTAGCCGTGACAAGTGGAGTACCTCAGGGATCCGTCCTTGGACCAATCCTCTTCGCGCTTTATGCTAATGACATAACGGCTCTCGTCAAATGTAAGATCGTACTGTTCGCGGACGATATAAAAGTATGGTCAAAGATAAGTAAGCCGGAAGACTTCGAGCTTCTCCAGAAGGATCTGGAAAACCTCCAGGCTTGGTCCCTAAAAAAATCGCATATTTTTCAATTTCCAAAAGTGTCACATCTTAAACATTGGCAAATATGTGGAGTTCCAGTATTTTCTTGGAACACACAGCCTCTCGTAGACCATGGAACAAAAGCATTTAGGTGTGTTAATAAGCAACATCCTATGGATATCGAGCCACTGCAACTAGGTCTATCGCAAAACATCACAGAAATTGTCACTCCTAAAGAGAATTTTCGGTAGGTTCTCAAAACAGACAATTCCCTGCATTATAAATACCTACATCAGACACACGATGAAATATGCAGTTCAAGCATGGTCGCCATGGTTTAAAAAATATGTTGCGAATTTGCAACGAATATATCACCGAGCTACCAAACTTGTCACCGGACTCAGCCGGTAACCCTACAATGAGCGAATGAAAACGCTAAATTTATTGGATTATCCACGTCGTCGTCTCCGAGGGGATTTGATTCTGCTTTACAATATTTTGAATACCGAAAATCACCCTCTACGATGCTTATTGAATCTACGGTGCTCGCATAATACAAGAGCTCACACATGTTCTCCAACTGTCCCTCAATCGAGACTCAACTGCAGACGACATTTTTTGCCGTGCGAGTTTGTTTTACTTGGAACAATCTGCCAGATAATGTTGTTAACTCACCAAATCAGCAAACTTTCAAGAAAAGCCTTGATGCCTTTTTGACCCTAAACCCATGCATCGAAGACAACTATACATCTTAACACCATGCATCTACATTTTTATCCCATTAATCGAAAACAATTTCTGTCCTTTGGATTTTCAATTGATTCTTGAACTGCTCAGTAAGCAAACTAATCCCATTTTTGCTTGTTATATTATTCGTTGTTGCCATATTATTCTGTGGTTTTTTGTAAAGCAATATGCTTTTTAGACCAATAAAATTGAATTGAATTGAATTGAATTGAATCTGACTAAGATTACAGTTAGTGGTTTCCGATTTATCCAAACATATACAGGCAAACTGAGAATTCTGAGCGGTAACCAGTGTTTCTACTGATGCCCTATGAGGAGCTCTAACCTTAACATCCGATCATGCAGATTACTTTGCTGGACACTTGTTCGAGCAGCTTAATCTGAGTTTGGTTTATTTCGACAATTTTTGCACGCATAGCGTACATCTGGCATGTTTTCATCATTCAGGATCGATAACGCCGCCGGGTTCAATGATTTGTCACATTTTGGGTGACATATGTGGGAACATTTGCGACACGTGACACATTTGGCATTACCACTGATGCCCTTCATGCAGACGACGCACGGTTCGCGAACAACAGATCGTTTCAGGTTAGCGGGGCCAACCAAAAGTACAAATCAGAGCAAAAAATCTATACGGCTGCGGTTGGATTGTGCGGTATTGTGTGGAGTTGACGGAAAGTGTCGAGTTGTACGAATATATTGTCACCCGATTCAGCCGCGTATTTACCAGCCTCCCGTTAAGAAAATTAGCGTGAAATTGATTTCACGTCGAGTATTTCTCCATGTAGTTTGCGACAGTCTTAAATACGGATGGGTTGATCTAACAGCAGAAACACAAAACCGATTCAAATTAACGAACGAAATGTAGAAAATCCACGGGTGGCGCAATTGCATACTTTCATACACCAGTTGTATCCGATTTAAATCCACCGTCAATGAAGTTGTTAAACTACAAATTAGCAAACATTTGCGCTGATGTTAAGTTTCAACCGAGCATCAGTAATACTCAGAACCTGTATTAAAGGTTTAAATGGTCATATATTTTATGTCCTACATACAAGCATGAATTGTGATATGTTATTAAGAAAATATGCTTGCGGTTTCGCAATTAACTAATATAAGTCTGAGATAATTAAGACTATGCAGCTTGATACATTGAATTTCTGCAAAGAAATCCTCAAATTCCAAGTATGCATAAAAACAGCAAAGATCTTTTGTCAATACGAAAAGTTAGCTTATATATTGAAGTGCGAGGTTGAATTGGGTCAACATATACTTTTGAAGTCCTGCCACGAACATGTTCAGGCTTGATTCACAAATGATCTATGGAAGCAGAAAATTCCATGTAAAACAAACAAAGATAGCAAATACGAACCTTTGTTAATTTTATCTAGATTATGAAATAATTAACTTGCAGCAATAAGATCTGCTACCACGTGCTTTTTGCCGACAAAACAGGTGTTCACGTGGGTTATACGCTGTATGCAGAATGTTGAACAGCAGGATCAATTCACCCCTGACACGATGGTACAAAAAGTCCAACAGGTTCAGACTTGCAATCCACTTCTCGTATGGCCTGTTGTATAGTCCGGTCACCAGTTTTGTATCGCGGTGGTATACGCTGTGCAGCAAGATCATGCTGAATTGTAAACATGGGGACCATGCTTGCACAGCGTACTCCATTGTCGGCCAGATATAGTTGTTAATTATCAGAGGAGTACCTGTTTTGTTAAACTACCGAAGATCATTCTTGTTAGTGCTAAGGATTAGCAGGACATTTTGTAAATCACAGCACAATGCCACGAAGACTTCAAGTTAATGCTAATCCGCACATCAAGATCTATCTCCTCCGTAACCCATGAAAAATAGTCAGATCTCGTTGAGTATGTTAATTCGAATGATTTACCGACGCTTAACAAATTACATTTCTGGATGTTGGATTGTAGGCAGTTTTGAAGGGACCACGCACGAGATCGTTTTGTAGAATTAGGCTTTCTTCTATGATGGGTACACTAGTTCAGGCTTTGATGTCATCCGCAAATAAAATGCTTTTGCACAGTACGATTTCAGGTATATGGTTCGCTTAAAACAAGAAGAGTTTTGGACCAAAAGCCGAGCCTTGGGGTATTGAACCTATAAAACAGAAAGTATCAGATCTCTGTGATTATCCTTGCTTGAGCTTTCTCTGACATCTTCGTCGATTCCATGATCTCGCCAATTATTGTAGACGTTTCATAGAACACTACGCTAAGTTATCCAAACCGCTTAGTGATTTACTTGCCTGCAAATAAAGAGTTTTTCAATGGGTGTCGAACTTTAAGAAGCCTCAAAATAACTTTAAACCATTATTCTAACGATGACGAATGTGTAGGCCCACCTTTCGCTAGTTACAGATGCATACAAAGAAGCTAATGGAGCTGTCCTTCAATAGGGAGTTCAAAATATCACTCGACCAGATGATTTATCGCTCGTCGGTAACAGCCAGTCCATACTATACAATATGGCCTGTCGAGAATATTTAGCTAATCGTTATTTTCTTTATTTGTTCGAAGGTCATCACTTTGCAGTTTCCACTGCGCGCATCCACGGTCCGTTATTAACCAAGGGAGATTCGATATTTGAATAATGTATCCCTGTTTACAAGTGATATACGATATCTCTCCGGTCCATATAAAATCGTCGCTGATTCGTTTTACTGGATTTGCATGGTCAGGACGAGTGATATTAACTTGAAAAATTTGACATTTCACAACTAGAAAACGAACAACCAAAAATGCTAATTAATTTTCGTTGTGGTGAGCCAAAACTTATACTAATGCCGAATACCAAGCATTCAGTTTTATGTGACTTGTCCTCCAATACACCTTTTCCAATGGTCCCGCCGTAGCTACGAAAGTCAAATTTCGAACGATTTCAAGGTGTATCTCAATTTGGCACTCAAGCTACTCAAAAGTAAACCAGCAGATGAATTTATTTGGCCAGACATTCACAAAGGTATTTAGGTACAAACTGAAAATTGTCTTAAATGCCAACGGAATAATATTCAACGATGCGCTCTCAGTCTGCCGCCTGCAAGCGATCGTTGGCAGCATGTGTACTTGGATCTCTTCTTTCCATTCGCTGTTTTCAACGGTCTCTCATACCTATTTATGTGGTGAACAGATTTACTTGTGGGTCATTCACTGTCCTCATCCCCAACTTTGGAACTGAAACATTTGCAAAAGATTTCGTACGGCGTTGGATCAGCAACTTTGGAGTGCCGAGCACTAGTACCACTAACTCATTTGCGCAATTTTAGTCAACTCTATTCCGAGGATTGAATCATTCAATTGGTACTAAACTATCCATATTATAGCCCACCTTAATCATTCGAATAAATTAGTCGATACATTTTGCCATCAATTAGAATCGACAATCAGAACGTTCGTCAGTGACTTTACCATTTACTCTTCTTGGAATTCGTACCATCGTGGTTTTCGACAATACACTCGACCAACCTTGCGAAATCCTGACAGCTCGCGATTCATCTCTTGACCGTACAACTCCATAGTATGTTAATCGCCTTTGCAGCTTTATGAAAATCTTATGAGCTATTTCAATTCGTCAACATGATCAACATTTTAACAATTCGAACGATTTCTTTGAATTTGACTTCATATTCGTGCGTGCCGATCATGTACGTTGACCATTTTAGCCACTATTCACAGCTCCGTTCAAAGAGCTTAGTGGGAATTAGAAAAAAATCATTGCTTGTAAAATGCTTAATATGATTATGATTTATTTAGACTACACTCGCTCAACATTGAAATCGGTCGCTTCAACTAACACACACATTGTGTCTATGATACGTATAATTGCAGAAATTTATTTGTGACGGACATCTAGAAGAAGGAAAATAAATAAATTATTTTTGCACACGAATTTTCAGCAATTATATTAATTCAACCACAAAAATACTTTAAACAGAACGTTACGTAAAAATGTGAGGGTGAGGATTCAATGTCAAAATTTCCTCCGTCAGTCGCCTCCTTAGATCAAGAATAACTTTTGATTGATCAACCAAGTAACGGGTAAGGTAAGGGACGAAATAATTCATGAATTTTTCGGTTCTCGAATAGGGGACGAGATATTGGCTTTGCGTAGAGGAGAAAGATTTGCACGCTATTTGGACCTCATGTGGTGAGTGTGCATAATCGGAAGAAATGACTTTGAGCAACTTTTCATTCACGAAATTATCGTTCGAAGAATGTATATCGGATTAACTACGTGGAAGAATAGCTAATTATGCGATAATCTTAATGCCTCTTGTGAGAACGCAACACCAAGATACTTGAAACAAATGCTTCTGCTGAACTCAGACACATTAAAGGAAACCGGAGGAATTTCTTTAAGCAGGATTTGACGTCGCCAAACAACCAAGTTGATTTTATTTA
>JACCGJ010005193.1:0-31553 GCA_013407085.1 Atriophallophorus winterbourni | reverse complement strand
CGTGTATCCCATCGGTACGCATGTTCCCCACGCTGTGAAAACCGTGTCACGCGGCATCCACGCATTACCGACGCTTGTCGCCATCTCATCTGGTAGCCCTAAATGCACGCATTCTTCGTGTATCCCTTCCGTTACACATGCACCTCCCGCTGTGGAAACCGTGGCACGCGCCATCCCCGGATCACCGACGATTGTCGCCATCCTATCCGGTAACCTACAATACACGCATCCCTAGTGTATCCCCTCGGTACACTTGCAACTCCCGCTGTGCAAATCGTGGCACGCGTCAGGCCCGGATTACCGACGCATGTCGCCATCCCATCTGGTAACCTGAAATGCACGCATTCTTCGTGTATCCCTTCCGGTACACATGCACCTCTCGCTGTGGAAACCGTGGCACGCGCCATCACCGTATCACCGACGCTTGTCACCATCCCATCCGGGTAACTCGAGCACACGCACCTAGTGTTCCCCTACGGTAACCCATGATTTTATCTCTATCAGCTGTGGAAAAGCGGCACGCGCCACCCTCGGATTACCGACGCTTGTCCCGCCTTCATCCGGTAGCCCGAAATACACGCAATCTTCGTGTATCCCTTCCGGTACACATGCACCTTCAGCTTTGGGAAACGTGGCACGCGCCACCACCGGATCACTGACGCTTGTCGCCAACTTATCTGGTAACCTGGAATACACGCATCCTTCGTGTATCCCCTCGGTACGCATGTACCTCCCGCTGTGGAAATCGTGGCACGCGCCACCCCCGGATCGCCGACGCCTGTCGCCATCCTTCCGGTAGCCCCTACCATCAGCACACGCCGCCCAACACGAAACTTATCAGACAAGGTCCTTACCAGCCCGACGACACGCCACTCAGCTTTCTCCAGGCGAGGCCGTTCGCCATCGACCCTGGGGGTGCAGGAACTTCTCAGCACGGACTATGTTTTCGAAGCTTCTGGTTCTTCGTTGTCAAGCCTACGGATGTGCCTACATCTGCTCCTACTGGGTTCATACTAAGACCATGCCAGACGGGCGATTCCCGCTAGCAGCTCGTTCACCCCATGTGATTCGGCTCCGGCAGCACGTTCACTCCATGTGAGACGTGACTCGGCTTAGTACTTATCGGTTTTCGTGTATCCTACCCTGGTCACCACCGACAATCGACCCACGCAGATCAAGTGCCTTGGCTGACTTCGAAGTTACTGGTTGCTGAGAGACTATGTTCCAGCCTGGAACGACCTGACACCGCTTGGCCAGTTCAATTGTCAATTCCTGATCAGAAGTCTCCTCTGACCAGACTTCTTGGAAGGGGGCTGTGTAACAACATTGTTTAACTGTACATAACAATTGACCTTGATACAAACTTTTCGTTGATTCGTGTTCCGTGATTGCTACCATGTACCTTCGTGCACCCTTTTGGCTACCGCGATAAACCTCTCATTTCCTGGGCCTTTTCTCCAACATTCTTGGGGACATTATTGTAGTAGGCACTCTACTACAAACTCGTTGTGCCTTACCGCTCATTACCTTCTATGTCAAATTACATAACTCGCTTGCGATCGATTTCGTCGAAGTTCGATTCTACGCCTCCACGACTGCGCCATATCCACCAACAGAAATCACCTCATCGCGATGCGTGTAATTTTGTTTTTGTGCGACGTGTGTCCCTATGTAAACCACTTCAATCATCCTATCATAGACCACGCAGAGCTATTGAGCGTAAACACAAGTACGTCGTTTCGAATATGAATGGTCGACGCCTCGCGGTTTCTATTGATCGTCTAAAACCAGCATTCGTTGAGATTAAGCCACCAACTCCATAAAACTTCATTACCCTTAAATCACAACCGCCGTGTAATCCTCATGTGCTACCAACTCCCTCGTTAATCCCAATCCTCCAGTCCCTTCCAGCCCCGTTCAAACTCGAACTGGTAGACAAGTGCGTTTGCCCAAACGTCGAAAGAACCAAATATCTCGACATACTATCACACCTAGCATCCCTTTTGCGCATTCAAACTATCGATTCAATCATGTGCATCTTCACCTCTTCGGTTGATGCTATCATTGAACGGATATTCATTCATCCCAACGGCGATCGATCGATTTACAAGATGGCCGATTGCTGTTCCGATCAAAGACCACTTTCTGAGTCTAAAGCACGCGTCTTCGTCGAACACAGGATTGCCTATTTTGGCACACCATTTATCATTGCAACCAACCCTGGCGAACAGTTTCAATAGACTTTGTTGCGAGATTCGACTATACAACTTGGCTGTCAGCACACCCGAAACACCGACTACCACTCCAACGCGAATGGATTGCTCGATGGCGCACCAACGGCAGCTCAAAGACACTTTAGCAATTAAGCCGGATCCTAATAGATGCACTGAGAATTTACCACTTGTTTTTCTTCGAATTCGTTCTACCATCTAAGAAGACGTACAACGCTCAGTCGCAGTGTTAGTTTGTGGCACTACCTTCATGGTGAAATGACCAGTAGCGCGTATTTGCCAGATAAATCTTCTCCGAACAATGCAAATAGATGGTCTGTGTTGTAATGGTTTTGTTGTTAAACAGCTCCCAAAGCCGGAGAGGATGCATCGGTCGTCAATGATAAAGGATAGATAAGTTCAGGATCAACGAAAGACAGTTCGGTGGCAGTGCAAAGAACATTTCTCACGCGATAAAAGCTTCAAGTGACTCTGGCGAAAGCTGAAATGATTTTACTTTAGATTTGAGCAAATCAATCAGAGGTGCAATGATTATTGCACCGTTTTATAATGAAATGTTGGTAAAAATTGATCATACCGATAAAACGGCGCATCTGAGTTACCGTTGTTGGAACAGGAAGGTGGGAAACCTCCTAGCATTTTTCAGGATGAGAAGTAATACAAGATCGGGTGAGGCGATGACCGAGAAAATCATGAGTGTCTGTACCAAAAATGCATTTACTAAGGTTGATCTTGATCCCGTAATTTACGAAACACTCCAAAACAAGACGAATGTGTGTGGCGTGCTCCTCTGGAGAGTTGCTGGCAATTAAGACGTCGTCGACGTATGCGTAAGCGAACGGCAAGTCTTGCAGGACATCTTTCATGAAACGCTTGAAATTCTGTGCAGCATTTCTCAGACCAAAGGGCATTCGATTGAATTCGTGTAAGCCGAATGGAGTTGTGACTGCCGTTTTTGGTATGTCTTACTCGGCTACGGGGATGTGGTAGTAAGCACGGACAAGATCAAACTTAGTAAGAATAGTTGTGCGGGAAAGATTCCAATAAAAATCGTGGATATGTGATAAAGGGTATCTGTCTGGCACCGTTCAGTTGTTAAGAGCGCGGTAGTCACCACATGGCCTCCACTCACCTGAGGTCTTCTTGGAAACCATATGTATTGCTGACGACCAGGAGCTGGAGGAAGGGCAAATGATTCCAAGCTCTAGCATATGCTCAAACTCGGCATTTTCAATTTTGAGTTTGGAAGGATGAAGTCGCCTAGGTCTAAAAGTGACGGGTGGTCCGCTTGTGACGATGTGGTTTTTCACAGAGTTGGTCACTATGTCTGTCTGTCGTGGGGGTTGTTTGATTGATGGGAATACATGCAGCATAGAACTAAATGTCGAAGATTCTGGAGTGACAGCCTTGATAGCAAGGAAATGGCTTCAGTAGTGATGCCTGACACCTGTAAAGAGGTTGTCGTATCCACTAATCTCCGATGTTTTACTTCGAAGTGAGACAAAAGTCAATACCGATTATGGGACAGTTAACCTCCTCGATAATAAACGCCCAGGGAAATCTGCGTCTTAGTCCTAAATTTTGGGGTTAGAAGGCGCTGGCCGTAAGTGTCAATACAAGTGCCATTTGCCGCCTGAAGCGTGTAGGACGATGGTTTTGAGGAACTGGATGCTCTAATTATGACGCTAATTTCAGCGCCAGAATGGTCAAAGAAACGTAGAAAAGACGACTTGGGTTTGGTGGGCCGGGCATAGTATTCGCCATTACTGGCTGACTGTTGTTGGCTAGAATCCTTCCATGTCCCGGAATTTGACGTGTTCTTATTGGTAAATAAACCTCATCCAATTGAATGTGCTGTTTGATTGATTGTGGTGTCGAATACGACGCTTCGAGGAATTCTCGAACGTGACGAGTTCTGCCTTTGGTGATGATTTCCGTACTATTCCAATTGAATTCGTGTCCTTCACGATCCATGTGTACCGATGTTACTGATCTGTGGTCATGTCGTCGTGTAGCCAGTTTGTGTTCATGTATCCTTGTTTCTAACCTTCTTCCGGTCTGTCCAATATAATAGTTCACACGATCGGAACATGGGATTCTGTACACGACGTTATTTCTTTCCTCCTTCGCAAACGTGCCTTTGACCTTGACTAGTTGTCTTCTCCGTGTTGAAGCTGGCTTAATTGCTACACTAATTCCGAGCGGGCGTTGTATTCTTGCCGTAATCTCCGAGATATGTTGTGTATAGGGCGTATTTTCTTTGGTTTCTTCTGGAATTGATTGTGTTTTAGCATACCTTCAAGACGCGATAAATTCAGTGACAGGCACCATTGCACTTAAAATTCAAACCGTGATTAAGCACTCGTTACTCATCTGACGACAGCTTTCGTTTCGATGGATTTATAACCCAAATCGTTCCAGGGTTTTCATTTCGATTAGGGATGATTAACCTCATTTTGTCGTCATGAGCTCGACGTTTTTTAACAACCCAATCGCGTGTAAACAGCACGAACACAGTGAGGTCAACACTACCATATACACAACATATCTCGGAGATTACCGCAAGAATACTACGCCCGCTCGGAATTAGTGTAGCACATAAGCCAGCTTCAACACGGAGAAGACAACTAGTCAAGGTCAAAGGCACGTTTGCGAAGGAGGAAAGAAATAACGTCGTGTACAGAATCCCATGTTCCGATCGTGAGAACTATTATATTGGACAGACCGGAAGAAGGTTAGAAACAAGGATACATGAACACAAACTGGCTACACGACGACATGACCACAGATCAGTAACATCGGTACACATGGATCGTGAAGGACACGAATTCAATTGGGATAGTACGGAAATCATCACCAAAGGCAGAACTCGTCACGTTCGAGAATTCCTCGAAGCGTCGTATTCGACACCACAATCAATCAAACAGCACATTCAATTGGATGAGGTTTATTTACCAATAAGAACACGTCAAAATCCAGAACATGGAAGGATTCTAGCCAACAACAGTCAGCCAGTAATGGCGAATACTATGCCCGGCCCACCAAACCCAAGTCGTCCTTTCTACGATACAGACAAATCGACATTTCTACGTTTCTTTGACCATTCTGGCGCTGAAATTAGCGTCATAATTAGAGCATCCAGTTCCTCAAAACCGTCGTCCTACACGCTTCAGGCGGCAAATGGCACTTGTATTGACACTTACGGCCAGCGCCTTCTAACCCCAAAATTTAGGACTAAGACGCAGATTTCCCTGGGCGTTTATCATCGAGGAGGTTAACTGTCCCATAATCGGTATTGACTTTTGTCTCACTTCGAAGTAAAACATCGGAGATTAGTGGATACGACAACCTCTTTTCAGGTGTCAGGCATCACTACTGAAGCCATTTCCTTGCTATCAAGGCTGTCACTCCAGAATCTTCGACATTTAGTTCTATGCTGCATGTATTCCCATCAATCATACAACCCCCACGACAGACAGACATAGTGACCAACTCTGTGAAAAACCACATCGTCACAAGCGGACCACCCGTCACTTTTAGACCTAGGCGACTTCATCCTTCCAAACTCAAAATTGAAAATGCCGAGTTTGAGCATATGCTAGAGCTTGGAATCATTTGCCCTTCCTCCAGCTCCTGGTCGCAGCAATACATGTGGTTTCCAAGAAGACCTCATGTGAGTGGAGGCCATGTGGTGACTACCGCGCTCTTAACAACTGAACGGTGCCAGACAGATACCCTTTATCACATATCCACGATTTTTATTGGAATCTTTCCCGCACAACTATTCTTACTAAGTTTGATCTTGTCCGTGCTTACTACCACATCCCCGCAGCCGAGTAAGACATACCAAAAACGGCAGTCACAACTCCATTCGGCTTACACGAATTCAATCGAATGCCCTTTGGTCTGAGAAATGCTGCACAGAATTTCAGCGTTTCATGAAAGATGTCCTGCAAGACTTGCCGTTCGCTTACGCATACGTCGACGACGTCTTAATTGCCAGCAACTCTCCAGAGGAGCACGCCACACACATTCGTCTTGTTTTGGAGTGTTTCGTAAATTACGGGATCAAGATCAACCCTAGTAAATGCATTTTTGGTACAGACACTCATGATTTTCTCGGTCATCGCCTCACTCGATCTGGTATTACATCTCATTCTGAAAAACGCCAGGCGGTTTCCGACTTTCCTGTTCCAACAACGGTAACTCAGTTGCACCGTTTTATCGGTATGATCAATTTTTACCAATATTTCATTATCAAACGGTGCAATAATCATTGCACCTCTGATTGATTTGCTCAAATCTAAAGTAAAATCACTTCAGCTTTTGCTAGAGGCACTTGAAGCTTTTATCGCGTGAAAAAATGTTCTATGCACTGCTACCGAACTGTCTTTCATTGATCCTGAAGTAATCTATCTTTTATGGTTGACGACCGATGCATCCTCTCCGGCTTTGGGAGCTGTTTAACAACAAAACCATAAGAACACAGAACATCCATTGGCATTTTTCGCAGAATATTAATCTGGCGCAAACGCGCTAGACCACATTTGACCATGAATTACTTGCATGTCTCAAGCCATACGTTATTTCCTTCGCTTATTGGAAGGTCGTGACTATATCATTTTTACGGATCACAAACTGCTAACATTTCTCCATTCTCTACTGACATTCGTTACGTCGAAGGGACGCGAACTTGGTTCCCGATGCTTTATCGAGACCTGACATACAAGATTTGTCTGCATGCACACGATTCTATCTCTTCTTTTTGGCTAACCATCAAAGTGAGATTGATACATCCGAACTCCCTAAGAGTCGTTTTTCAATTTGCAGCAAATCGGCTAAACCAACGATGGTCAAAAACATCCTAAAAGATGGACTGAGAATTAACCACTTTGTTCATCTAGGAATTTTTACTACCGTAAAAGAAGTCATGCAATGCTCAGCCGCAGAGTTAGTTTGTGGTACTAACTTGTGTCTTTGTGTTGATCGTCTAAAACCAGCTTTCGTTGAGTCTAAGCCACCAACTCCATCAAGCGTCATTACCCCCTCAATCACAACCGCCGTGTAATCCTCCTGTGCTTACCACTTCCCTCGTTCATCCCAATCCTCAAGTCCCTTCCAACCCCGTTCAAACTCGAACCGGCTTACATATGCATTGTACCCAAGGTCTTTCTGACTATGTGACCTCATGGGCATTTCGAGCGTGTTATCCTTTCTTTAAGCCAATGTATGGATCTGGTTTGGAATTATTGTGGTGAACTACTTTCCCTTTGTATCTTCGTATTTTGTGCAGATACATTTTGGCCTCGTATGGTTATTCGTCTTTTGACCTAGCATGCATCATTGGAATTAATGTTTGTAAGTTAGATTTTTTGGCGGTTTTCGAACTATCGGACTTTGGATTCTTCCGTGGTTGCGAAGTTTGTGTGTCTTACTTTGTGCGGGAATTGTGATTAACGGATAATCCAACATGTATGCTTATTCTCCACCTTGGATTCCATCTCTTGGATATTCCCTAGTGGATTATCTCGCTATCGTTGGATTTTACTGGATCATAACTTGGACATTTGCTCTTTTGCTTTTTTAGTGAGTTCACTACACAATCAGCGCATGTGGAGCAGCGCTGAAGTCCCAAAAGATCACAACGCTTACTAAGACCAACTAAAACATTGCAATTACAACCGAATAAACGATCGTACGAAACTTTAACGAAGGATGGTGTTGGGTAAATCACTTATACCCCGCAAAAAACTCCATTTCCACTACATACATATTGTCTGACCTGCCCATTAAAACAGACTTCCATCGATCTCATCCGCATTCACCATAACACGTCGGCTAATTCAATGTGCGTAATCATATAATGTATACTCAACTCGTCGTATCTATGAATACAAGATTCAAGATTTAAGATTTATGGTTGAAAAAGCAATTAACTTTACAATAACCATAGAGTAGAACTATAGGTACAAATGTATATATGTATAAATAAAATCGAAATCAATGGGACGATGATAGTTTATTATTAGTTGGGGGCAAAATTTGGATTAGCTCTCATAAAATCGTTAAGTTTCGATTTGAATATAGATAAACTGTTTGAGCTTAGCAAATCAGCAGGTAGGGAATTCCAAACAAAGCACACATCGAATAAAAATACCTTCAATATTTGTTCGTAACAACTAAATGCGTGGCATTTCGATCCGAATGCTATTCCTATCTCGCCTTAGATTGCTTATCATCATATAAATATCATACACGTTAGATAATTCACATAATGATTCAAAAGTAAATCGTGGCACGCAATCATTGCATCAAAATAATTTTGAGCAATTACTCACCTCGATCTTTCATCCTCAAGCAGATCGCGTCATAGTACTGTCGCTGAAATTGTCGCGACTTCTTGTTCACATATACGATGAATGTATACGTTCTCCTGTCTCACGCACACAATCCATCGAATGTCTATAATATATGAAAATTAAATAAACATCAACACATCCAAAATGTATATATATCTGTCGAAATATGTCTTCGTAATAACTTACATTGATTGATCTTTTGTGATCCATACTGCGATCCCCGTTAGTGAAATCGTTTTTTATTTTTATGTAACATTAGTCTGTTTACAATCTTGTTCACAAGCTATTGAGATTAAATTGCACGAAAAACAGAACTCACCGATATCCTAAGCATCTGTCAGTGGGAATCGTTCAATCCATCTGTGGCTGCACTCAACTGAGCAGTTGGTTTCTACTCCCCGGCTCACAAAATGAGCGTGATATTGTATTGAACGAAAAATAAGTTTGCTCTGTGATGATTACTCAATACTCTCATGTCCGCTGCAAATCGATAATGCGATGGTCGATAAACGCGTGAACGGAAATCAATCAATCGATAGCTGGGCTCGCAAGTGTTCAAATCGATTTGGATGCGCTAAACGTGTTTGATAATGCTTTCAAGATTGATTAGAAGATTGTTAAAGAAAATATATTAAAAAAGCATTTATAAAGCAATAAGTTATGGTAAAGTTAACTAAGAAATAGTTAAAACCAGCCTCGTAGCGCGTTAATTAAACTTCACCGATTGCTGTTCCCGAGAAACGAAGATTATCACGATAGTTGTGGTGTGTGCGAAAACATACGCACAGTCAGAGCCCGCACATGGGCTGAGATGCTGTCAAGTTGCCTAGGTCTAGACAGATAGTTGTATATATTTGAGACCGTATTCGTGGAAATAATGTTTGCGATGAATCGGTTAGAGCAGATTTTCGATAGCGTTAGCCTTCCGACCCGCGTCTGTGTCGATTGACTTAGGATAAACCGTCGTTCTTAGCTTGCCGTTGTCTTTCTGTGCGAGAAGTCTCCCTTCCATAGACTTGGTTTCTTTTGTAACCAGGATTTTTGGATCTAAATTATTAAGATTACTATGTAACTCTTCCAGTCTGTGGCGCTTTATGATGACGTATGTATGATCGACATAGCGCCCCCATATATTTGGTTTTAAAGCTTCGTTTTTCAAAGCTATCTCTTCGAAATGCTCCATGTACATATTCGCTGAATTTTCCTTTTGTTTGTATAGCTGTCCAGTAAATAACAAGTGGCTCATATTTCGACAAATTGCTACACCGTTGACTTTCTTGGACACTCAGGTTTGTACGATACTTCAAGGTCGTATCGGAATTGAGTGACTTCCTTGGCAACGCTGAAGTGCTGGTAGTGTTGACATTGGTGATCCTTATAGGGAAAGACTTCACGCAGTGGCGGTTAAAATAAAGGCTGGGGCAAATGCGATGTACAAGGGGGATGCTGCGGATATATCAACAATCTGGTGTCCGGTTCTGTGGCGGGTAAGTATTAAAGTGTATAATGCCTAATGGCTAAAGCAACTAGTCTTATGGGTCAGTGGACATTGATCACACCTGCACCCGAACAAAGCAATTAAGTGATTATACAAGACGCAGCCTACAAAGATTACCGTGGGCGCACACGAATAACGCAAGTAGTAGGGTCAGCGGATGTTATTAGCACCTGCACAATAAAATAAACAATTAGAGGTTTAACACGCGTAAGGGGTGGATCAATTTGCCTTGATCTAGGCTGTCTACATTAGGTAACTTAGGATTGATCAGGTGAATGCAATTTAAAACTTACTACTTACTTTTACTTTTGTGCGGCTGGCTCCACGGGTGGATTAGCCGGCTTCATTAATGTCTCGGATCGCACCAGCCCACGCACGTCGATCGGAGGCGAGATCGTTGCAGATCGTGATCCAGTCTCGTTCCCACCTGCGAACTCCGTAGATGGTACGCAGACCCATTGAGACATCATCATGAAGTTTCTTGGGGGTAGTGTACAAGTGATGTCCCCAGCAACACTCGGTGTTTGTTCGAGTACACCTCTCTAGCCTTTGCACAGCCAAGTGCAACCTACAAGGCAGCAGGGAGTTGGCAGATAAACGCGCTGTGCGCCAGTTATCTACCTACGGGACTTCTCTCCGGATTTTTTCCTCGGGGTTTTCTCCCGAAGCCTTTCCCGCAATCGGGTGACCCACAAGGCAGTGGGGGTTTGGGGTCAGGGTTTTCCTTCCCCTAGATGGATTGCCAGTAGCTGACGAGCTCCATCTGTCCGGAGCAAACTGGTTTTAAGGCGCCAGTCACCCGCCTTCGCCCCTTCTCCTGTCAGTAAGAGCAGTTCCGCCGGGCTTGTGAAAGCCACTCGTGCAGGCCAGGAGTTGGACTTGGTTGCCAGAGGCTATTTGAGACGCACGCCACGTGGGAGCATTTTATAGATAGTAGGTGGCTCATTCCTACTACCACCCCCGGCTGTGACAACCTTTGGAACCAAACTGAACCCTGTTCGTGCTGACACCAAAGGTTTTTTCGAAACTTCGGAGTCAGAAGCGAAACGCTACCAAAAATATGCTCTCATCAATTCATCGCAAACTTTCATTTCATGAAACACAGGTTATGATTTGCCTGAAAGTGCTGTCAGGCTTATGTGGGAAATATTATTATGTTGTCACGGGGTATTCAAAATACATAATCCTGTGAAGTTGCAAAATGTTCGATTTTCTAACCGTAAATAATAAATAATCAGGGCATTAATTAAAATGTGCCATGGTAAATACTGAAATCCTTTGGGTGATCGTTACAGACCACAAATAGGACCAGCATAGGGATCATTTTTGTAGCGTTCAATTATGTTAACGAGGTTAACAAAATGCTGCTAAACATGTCAAGTAGAATTCTGAAGCCTATTTTCGAATGGCAATCTAGGTTAAAGATTGGTCGAATCAACGTAAGACATAGAGATATGGCGTTGCATCCGTAGCCCAGAAAACTGTCTGCTATCTTGATACGCTTCACAGCTGGTCGTTGAAGAGCAAACTGCCTTTTTACTTCAACAAATGCAGGATCATGAATGTGAGGAATGGAGTAGAGTTCACATATCATATAGGTTCGCATGTCCTTCAAAATTGCAGTGAAGGACAAAAATTTGGGTGTCTGGATATGCTCTAGTTTAAAAACCTCACTTCAAACTAACACTGCCTTTAAAAAAGCAACACGGGTCTACTCGAACGGGTATTCGGGAAATTTTTTGCGGAAGATATTCCCAACGATCATGAATACATATTTGAGACCAGTCATGGAATACGGTGTGCAGTCATGGTCTCCGTGGTTCAAGAAGGATTTTTAACTTATGCGGCGAAACTATCACCGCTCAACAAAACTAGCACTCAGCATCCGAAACACGCCTTAAAAAGAAAGGTTAGCTCAACTGAATCTGTTCGATTTTCCCTATCGACGAATCAGAGGAGACCTTATCTTACTTTACAAAACATTCCATACCCCGAACCATCCCTTGTAGGATTTATTCACACGATGGGATACGAGAAATTATCGGACCCATGAATATGTGCTGGTGGTACCCCATTCCCGCCTGAACATTAGAAGGCATTTTTACTCTGTCCGTGTCTGTTTTGCTTGGAACAGTTTACCTTCAACCGTTTCTCACTCCACAAGCTTGCACGAATTTAAAACGAAATTAGACGAATTTTGATTGCATTATTCGTTTGACAAACACTTATATACTGCCTAATTTAATTTCTTATCTTGTTTATACACTTACATTTCAATTGTTTACCATCCTATGTTTGCTGTTAAGCTTGTTGCTTTTTAGTCCATTAAAACATTGAATCTAATTTTTTATATCATGATATACTATTTCAACCAGGTATTTGAAAATATTCGAGACAGATCGGGAGTCCATAATCATGAAAAAAGAGTTTGCAATGAATCGGTTATAGCAAGATTTCGGTAACGTTTCGCTTCTGATCACAGAAGCTTCGTCAGACCAAGGATGTCGGTACGAACAGTGTTCAGGTTTAAATGACATTCTCTTGACCAATCCTGAGTTCTCTAAGCTAGACATGGAGATCAAGATAATTGATCACACCTCCTACTTGCTGTGTTCATCCCTAATTATTTATTAATTGCACAGGTCAGCGTCTGCTGACACACTGCTTACGTAACCATGTGCGTATTAGGTGTGATGTTCGTTAATCTTATCCGCTGCAAAACCGAACGCCAGATAGTTGGATATCCGCCTCATCCACCTTGTTCACCGCATTCGCCGCAGCCTTTATTATTTCAACAGCCTCGGCGTGAAGTCTTTCCCTATAAGATTTCACACCCCGTCTTATCACTTTCACGTTA
The DNA here is from genome assembly GCA_013407085.1 of Atriophallophorus winterbourni. Taxonomy (NCBI): domain Eukaryota; kingdom Metazoa; phylum Platyhelminthes; class Trematoda; order Plagiorchiida; family Microphallidae; genus Atriophallophorus; species Atriophallophorus winterbourni. The sequence continues at coordinate 18,608 of JACCGJ010005193.1, read as the reverse complement.
TCAAGGTCTACGCTGTGTCCAGTGTCTAGCACGTGTTCAACTAGGGCAGAATCCCGAATCAGTGATTGATATTCACTGGGATTTCGGGGTCGCTTTCCCACTCGTTTCCTGTGTTCGTTTACCCTAGTGCAGAGTTCTCTAGACGTTTGTCCAATGTAAACACCCGCGCAACCCTTGCATTTGATTTTGTAGATGCAGTTGATCGCACAACCTAAAGGAGTCTTATCTTTGAGATGCATTAATAAGGAGATGAGAGTTCTACCTCCCTTATATGTAAATCTAATACATGCGTTATTCAACATTCGACATCTTCCTTCGGAACCTCTTTTGACATACGGTAGAGATACCATAGCTCGCTAAACTATTTCCGTTTTCGGTTGCGGATGCTTAACTCGGTTCAATTGGCGCTTAATTAAGCTTAAAGATTCAAGATTCAAGAATTTATGGTTACAAAAAGCACATAGCTTCACAATTACCATTTCATAGTAAATATGCGTTCAATAAGAGGTATAAAAAACAATTATACGATGTCACTGGAGTCAAGTAATATGCTTACCCTGAGTCAATACACAGGCATCGTCAAATCGTTATGTAACAAATAAGTGTCCAAGGTTCGAGTGAATGTTTGGATACAGGGAGAGGTGATAATTGCTTCGGGAAGGGCATTCCACAGGAAACAAACACGTACCGAATAGAAATATCGGCGACAATTAGTACGGGAATGGGGAATTTGTAGTGCCGCTGAGTGGCTACGTGTAATTCCTGATTCACGGTATTTGAACAAATGTTTGAGTGGATGATCTGGAGTATTCAATATTTGTAAGTAATGATAACGTCACTTCGAAGTCTACGTTGAAGGGGAGTGGGGAGCTTTAGCTTTTTCAACCTTTCCTCGTATGTAAGGTCTCGAAAACCACGCACGAGTTTACTTGTACGATGATATATGCTGTCAAGCAAGAATATATCTTTTTTCATCCAATGCTTGCGATACATGTTCCATTGTGGGAATTAAGTAGGTCTTCATGATGCTTGGCAACGTTACAGGCGTAAAGGTTCTGAAGATCCGTCGAAGCATACCTAGAAGCTTTGAAGCACGCTTGTAAATGACCTCACAATTCAAAGAAATTTGAGTGGAATCGGTTAGAATAGTTAGTTAGAATAGACCCAAAAACTATTCTAACCGATTCCACTCAAATTTCTTTGCATTATGAATACACGAACGGTCCCAAACATATTCCAATCGATTGCTGACCTCACAATTCATTACTTACTTGATCTTACTTGACGTGACGTGCGGTTGGATTAATTTTGACCTCCGATATTTTTGGATATAACTTTCTTGGTTTTCATCCGATCGGTTTGATTTTTGGATATCTATCTGAAAGCTTGCTACGTCGGATCTATTCATACAAGAATCATCCATCTGCGACGTGTCGTTCTTTGTGTACGTCAACCGTGGATTTTTCTACAGTTTGTTCGTTTATTGGAATCGCTTTTGTGTTTCTGCTGTTCGATTACCCCATTGGTGTTTATCACTGTCGGGAACTACTCGGAGAAATACACAACGTGATATCAAATTCACGCCAAAAATCTCAAAGGGAATCTGGCAAATTAGCAGCTAAATCGAGTGACGAAATTTTCCGACAACCCGTCATTTTCCGTCAACTCCGCCAAATACCACACAAACCAACCGCAGCCGTATCGATTTTTGTGCTCTGATTTGTACTTTTGGTTGACCCCGTTAACATGAAACAATCTGATGTTCGCGAAACGTGCGTCGTCTGCATGAAAGTCGTCAGTGGTAAGGTCAAATCTGTCACGTGTCAAAACTGTTCCCACAAATGCCACGCAAAATGCGACAAATCATTGACCTCGGATGCGCTATCGATCCTGATGGATGAAAACATGCCTGGTGTATGCTACGTGTGCAAAAGTTGTCGAGCTAAACCAAACGCAGATTTAACTGCTCGAACAAGTGTTGCGCAAAGCAACCTGGATGATCGGATGCTGAGCTTAGAGCTTATCATACAAACGTTGAAGACATCGGTAGAGACTCAAAATTCTCAGTTTGCCAGTATGTTTTTCAATAAATCGGAAACCACTGACGGTAATACCAGTCAGATAAACGCTAAATCTTCGATCTTTCAACACGAATGTTCAGCTGTTGCAACTGTGCCGGAGTGTCTTGAGGAGCGTCCTTTTCATCAAAAGGCCACCTTTACAAATGCGACTGTTAAAGGCCTGTCTGCCCAAAACATTCCTGGTTCGCAAAAAGATACGAAGCCAAAGCCACCTGCTCACCCGAAGGATCAGCGAAAACCCTTAGGTTCAAAACCAAAAGGGCCGAAAGGACCAGCAACAAAACCAAACGAAACAGAGGGATGATCGAAGTATAATCCTTTTGGGAGTTCCAGAAGCTGATGAAGCAACTGATAAAGCGGTGCAGCGCAAACACGATCAGTTACAATGGAGATTCCTCAGTGATATACTTGGTTTGCATGATGTAGCTGTGACGGACACGTTCCGCATCCCCAAATCTACGAATTATAAGGGCATCGGTCCTAAGCCCCTTAAAATAACGTTCTTGCGTAATGATATGTTGAACACGGTCAAAACTCGTTGGGAAAATGGCCGCAGAATAATCCCGCGAGAAATTAGACTAGGTGCATCGAAACACCATATTGGAAAGATAGATGCACCACTAAGTTCAATAGAAACACTACCAAGTCAATCAGTTGTTGACGTGTCAGAAACAATTTCAGCCGATACGATAGATCACTGTGTTCCAACAGTACAACCCCAAAACGATCAAGCATCCCTGCAAGCAAAAAACCTTCAGTTGCCGACTCTGGAGGAGTCGGCCTAACATATATTCTGCACTCCACTAGCCTTCTTCCCCACACCCCATCCTTGTTGAGAAAAACAACTATGAAATGCATCTACACCAACGCACAATGTCTCGGAAACAAAATCGGTGAACTGCGTGCAGTTTTTTGAGATGTTCACCAGACATCATCGCCGTAACGGAAACGTGGCTGCAGACTCAGCAAACAAATAGTGAACTAGAATTACCAGGAATGTCGGAGATTGAAGATCCAGTCTGGTGGAAAGGTTTGCAGTTTTTCCGCCGGCCTCCCATAAACCGTCTGGGTGAAGATTTTTTGAAGCAGCCGTGTGAAGTTCGCTAACAGACTAATTTGTCCTGAATGTGACTTAGGGTTGCGGACGATGTTTTGGTTTTTCAACCGCGAAACAAAGACGCACCTCTGTAGGGGCAAAGCGTTTGTTATCATACCATAATCGCCAAGAAGTATTAACCATATCATCTGATTGGAAGGTAATTTTGCATAATACGACGTCATTGCCCTTGTAGCTGGAGGACTTGGGAAGGCGTTCCACGGCAGTCGTCAAAGTGCCGTGAATTTGGCTGGGGTCCTGGATATAGCACCATTGAGAAAAGTCGTGTAGAGTGTTCTTAGATAAATCATCACTTACAAGCTCAGGCACACCGCCGATTTCCAAGCATATCCTTCTTGCTTTTGTATCTGGCTCTGATGCCAAGGAACGTCAGAAAAATACGCAAAGGCAAATTTGTATTTCAAAGAAGGTGGGCCGAGAGCAAGACTGCTTTAACCTTCTCCAGGGAGTCAAAGGTGATTCGGAGTAGACGTGGGGCACCAACGTGAGGCGATTTCGGGCGAGTTGAAAGACGTACTAAAGAAACCGAGTAAACATCAAGTTACAGGTTTCCACCTAGAGCTCGCCGCTGTTGAATATCGTTTTGCCCGCGTACTTAAAAGTATGGAGATAAATCTTCCGGCACATTTGCGCATACAATGGTCAGGAATTGTATGTTGTTTTGATTTGCCTTTGGAACTGCGGGCAGTTTCCCAGCTTTGTGTGGTTGTGGTCTCACGAGCTTTCGGAAGAAATAGTGTGTGATGTTGTTGATCTAGGCGCTATTGCCACTACCGGAATATCCTCAGGACTTGTGCAAGCAGGTGATGTGTTCGTTTCTAGTAGAGACTCAAGGCATAGCAGTCGAGTTACTATAGCTACGTACGGGTTCGGAAATGATGATGTGAACGCATTGGCTGTTACTTCCGCGTAAGTACTTCTCTGCGGTCGGTCCTCAGCTGGTTTCAAATTCGTTGATTCGTCATGAACAACGGACTTATGCGTTTTTCTAATACGGTTATCTTCCAGTTCGTCCCTTCGATGCCGTGTTCTACAAGAAAAGCAAAATATAATATCTCCTCTTTTTAGTTTTTTCAGAGAATCGTAGAATGACTTGGGAATATTTGTGCATCGCAGGTGCTGCCAAACATCACATCGACTACACTGTATTGTTACCATGAACATCCTGGTTATATTTTGCGCAGTTATTACGTTTATTCATCTTAACAACGTGACCAATTGTATATGAGAAATATTGTAATTTTATTCAGTAATAAAAGGTAGATGTGCAACAGCACAATCTGAACGGAATATGAATGAAATAAATTGCAAAATAAATCTTTATGAGCAATCGAGCGAGATAAATTCGTATCGTGCAACCTAGTTACCAAGTGAAGATGTTCCTCAACTTTGCTCGACTGGACATCGTCCAACTACAAACTAGTGCAATAAAGCTAAATTTGAAAAAAACATACCATTTGGAAACCGGTGTAGAAATCAGGTGGAATACATTAGGAGGGCAACTACAGATTCATTTTGCTACTCTACAAATAGTGATTACGCGAGTAAATCTCACTGGTGCACAGCGTATATTCTTTGGGCTATCAAATGGCGTGATCAGTAGTTGAAAGGATTTAAAATTCACTGGAACACACAGATCTAGACTGCGGTATAGACAGACCAAAAATTCAGTTGTTGCGCTGCAGAAGAAAGCTAAAGTGGTTTTTGAATCCTGAATTGCCAAAAGCAAAAGGAATCTTGAAATCTTTACATGGCTATTTTCATTTTAAAAGATCTTTACGAGATGAAATAAGTTCGTCAGAACCGATTGATAGCCACGCGGCTTTGACTGTACAGAAAAAATCACATGCATTGCATGTATTCTCCTGCAGTGTTCATCATCGTAATTCACATAACCCTTCATAAACTAACGAGTGCAGCGCAAATCTTTTTAGCCCTGCAGAGGTTAACCAGAAAATGTTCTCCAAAGTTCTGCAGCGACAATATTAAGCCTTGCAATTAGCAAACGTTTCGTTACTACCTTACTCCAGGGTAAGCTACATGACGATTGGAAACTTTTGGCTATAGTAGGCATGAACAAAATAGGTCTCAGTTCGGATGAACACAACTATAGACCAATAAACCTGACTAGCATTCTTTGCAAGTGCTTGAACAAAATCCGTCGGTAATAAATATGTAAACAACTGGAAGCCGATTCCTAATTATGCAATGCTCAACAAGGATTCTTCAAAAGGTCCTACTTGACTAATCTGAGCTTCCTTGATGAAGTGTAATTATGGCTTGATGAAAAAAGAATATTCTAAGTATTCTACCTTGATTATTAGAAGGGCTTTGACTCAGTGAACCACAGGTATCTTCTGTGCAAGCTAATAATGTTTGCTATCGAAGGTGAAATACATCGATTGTATGACTGCTTCTCACCAAATCGCACTACAGATTTTCGGATTGCAGTGGTGTGCTCGGAGTAATCAGTGATACTGTGGTGTCTCGGAGAACAGTGCTTAACCCACTACTTTTTTATTTTGGTAAAATCATGGCATGGGGCTTGAGTTTACTTTGCATTCTGTTTGCTGTCGATGTTGATATCCTACGATCCAACAGTAGTTATACGATTATCTTGGAATTAGAAAAAGTAATCGAATGGAAATTGTCATAGGACTTGAAACTAAACTTGAGGAAGTGCTGCTTTCCAGCAACAGATTTGGCGATGACAAAACCAGAAGTTTGCGAAGGAACTATCAGAATATTTGTGGCTCCGAATGTGTAGGATGTTAGCAATAAAATTAAAAGGGAATTCAAGTAGTCAAATATATTGACGGACGCAGCAAACAAGGCTTGGTCGGAAATGATCAGCGTTGTCATGCCGGGAACCCTTTATCTTTATTTCCATATACAAGGTAATTGTGGAGCCCCTTATTTAGCATAATGTATTCAATTATGAACACCGTACATAAAAAATGATATCGCGTGTCTCGGAAGGGTCCAGCGCCTTGCGACTAAGATACATGAGAGTATGACATGTAAAAATTATGAGGCAAGACTCAAGGACCTTGACCTGTATTCACTATACAGACGGCGGCTGCGAGTCAACGTAATAGATGCTTTTATGAATCTAAAGAGTCTCACGAGCGATAATATTGCAGAATTACTGACGGTTGCCCCTAAAACCGATACGAGGGGTAATTTAATCATAATCTTAAAGACTACACATGGGCATCACCTGGAGTTGGCACATCTGCACAGTAGATTGGACTGCCGCATACACTACTTTGCTGTCCATAATCCTCGTGCTTGGAACGCACTACCTCTTTCGTTTATTTCTGCCCAATCCCTAGATATTTTTATAGAACTCCTTGACCTCCATTTCTATCACACGATACATAATTCTTACTTTTTTACGATTAGATTCTTTGTGATACTGCACCATATCTTTCCCTCTTTCCACAGGGTTTTCCGTCTCAACAAATATGGATCACTTTTCACTTCGACCACTTTGTTGAACTGCTGAAACTTATTCAGACCCGATGTGCTAACTATCCTGTGGTAATTCCTTAAGCTTGCAGGTTTTTTCCACAATACACTATTGACTATTGAAAAAAATTAGGGAATTTTTTGCGTCGGTCAGGAAAATATGGATTTAAAAAATCATCCTGCCCGACATTTCGTCAACTTTCGTCACAACGCTTAACGCCGGTGTGGACGAAACTGAAGCTGTTTGGGTTTGAATGTGAATAGCGATTTTAATTTTCTCATTATTAAACTTTAACGTTTCTACCGTATTCGTTATTCGTATTAAAAATTTGTCTGGTCAAATTAATTTGATTCGCTGAGAATTCTTTAAACGGGTAAAGCTTATTCTTTTTCTTCTTCGTGAAACTTGGCTTTTCAGTAAATAAATCTTCTAACACTGAATGCTTCTAATGTGGTATTGTAATCCATCTAAACTTACAAAAATAAAAAGCGCCCCTGTAACCGACAAATCGGTGAAGAGAAAATCAAATCCAACTTCAAGGAATTCAGTCATGATATAAATAACAATGTGTCTATCAAATGGTGGAGTTACACGTCCAAGCCCACCAATATATTGTCGAGAAAATACGTGAGATGCGTACGTCACTATTAAAACAAAATAAATTTTCAACAAAAATAGCAAACCCTAATTATTCCGCTTCACACTGAATGCAAAAACACAAATGTTTAACAGTTACAATGACAACGAGAGATCTGTAACGGTTTAGGTAAATCTTCCCTTCCCAACAAGCACAATGAGATCACATACACAGAAAGAGTACTACGGAACACGGAACACCGAGTTGTAACGAATAGTGTATGATAAAAAGTACATGGAAATAGTGATAGTTGCACAGTCGGTTGGCCGAAAGACGATGGCCGCCCTAGCGACAGTCAGTGGTGGCAAAAGCGGAACGAACTCCGACGAGCGCATCGAAGAGTTCGATAAAACAAATGGATATGCGATAACGATAATATACAAATAGGAAAACCAACATAATAATTTTCAGTCACAATAGGCCTGAAGAAAAACTTTGACATTCTTTTCTTCGTGTTGTGCCATAAGAAGTCAATCGATAATGTTGGCGCAAAAGAAACAAAAGTCAGCAGAAATTATGATCCGTTACAGATCGCAACTTCCAAGAGGGCGGGAACGGCCATATAAGGAACACAAAATAGGCTGGAAAACTAATAAACTCAAGTTGCTCAGTAAAACAAAATGGTAAAAGTATACGAAATACGAGTAGTTTGAAAAATTAGATGTCAGTGAAATAAATTCAATTGTTCAACTTAAGGACGTAGAGTTTGATTTGGCAATCTTATTGAACTAAATAGCCAATTCATTTATGTCAATTTTGTCCTGGTTGTCCACGATTATCAATATGCGTGTAACTGTGCTGGATAGATCGAAATCTCCCCTGTTAAATGAACTTCTATATTTACACTCAGCGTAAGAACTACTGCCTCGTGATTGAAAACCTTGATATTGTGACCTTTGCAGAAATAAGGAAAATGACTAATAGCTAAATATATCTTTGAAGTAATGTATTTAGTCTGAACTGGCTGTAGTTGAAAGGAGAAAAATATTAGTCGTCGACTGATGATCAAAACATTTTGTTGAAGAACTCTCTTTACAGTTCGAAACCACTCGGGATGTGCGTCAACGCAACTGCTCCGGTGAGGGTAATTTTAAGTTTCGTTAAAGTTTATTTAGCATCGCTACTCATTAAAAATTCCCTATCGTTGCAGTAATATTAATCTGTTAGCGAGTGAGCTGAATGTGTTAAGTTTCGAGTGAAGAGCCTATCGTCCTTGGCCAGACCGAGAACTCATAAATATTTAAGTCATCTTCATGTGTGTGGGCCCATACGATTGAAAAAGTTGGTTATGCTAGCCTGGTACAATCGTGACTTATACGCAAACAACTTGCTTAACGTTTCTCCTATGTTTGAATACACGCAGATCAAGATCGTACTCTTCCAAGCTAATGAGTGTAGATAGAAAGTAACCAGTCGTGGTGTGATGAAAATGCGTGCGCATGTGGATATATCTGCACTACAGTCAAGTTTTATGGTGAACAAGCAAGACGTACATTACCAAAATGTGTACGAATAAAATTTTATAAAATCCAAGCGTTAACATTCCGATCTGCCTGATTCGGCACCGTGTGAAATACATGTTTGAAAACATCATCCGAAAGCTTGTGATACTTTGAATTGCAATTAAAGCCGTCAATAAACAAGTGTCATGATAGCATGCAAATTTATTTAGTAAGCAGTATAATTTCCGGTTTATAAAGCTAGATATTTAATGAAAACAGATTCATACTGCGTGAAAGTTGCAATATAGTTGGTAGAGTTTCCAGAGTATGGTGAACTATGCATTGTTAGGTTTTTATATGTTCAGTTAGTTGATGATGAAAAAGCATACAGACAAGCACCAGAGCAGAACACCATAATAAAAAACGCCTGGATTGCAGTGGACCCAAAGAAAATTCTGGTTTATTACCCGAAGCAGTTTCCGTAGAGAAAAACTGATCAGCTTGTGTTCATAAGAATTTTTCGTTTCAATCGAGGGACATAAATTGGATCAGGTCAGTCAGGTAGCTTTGGTTGGAGCATGCATAATCCATCGGCAAGAAACGATGTAGCAGTGTTCTTTATTTTTAAGTAAGTGGAAAGGCTTCGGAGTCTACCTTGTATAGCACTCTGGCTAGGCTAATCTGAACTGAATCTGGAATGGACTTCCAAGAAATGAGAGCGAAACGAGTAACAGTACAAGTAAAATGTTCCTACTTTAGTTTGCTATTAGTCTTAACGGAGTAGTGCATAACTAATTTGATGTTGCCAAACTTGAATCCTGGATATCGTCGCAATGTGTCAGAATCCTGATCTTACTGTCGCTACCTGATGAGAGCAAACAATCCGTTCATTGAGTATCGAAGTCAATACCGAAACATATTATGAGGGGATGGTTTTATATGATAAGGTGTTCGATGTGAAACTATTATAACTGAGAAAATATTAAGGCATGAATAAAGAATCATTACTGTGATGTGCACGAAACAAAATTTGGTTAAAAGCTTCACAGTTGGAGGTTCGTAGTCATACTTGTAACACGCGGTCATTATGAACAAAATTCACCCCGATATCAATGTGTAGTTTCTTCAATGGATTTAATGTTAACTAGGAGACGTGAAATGATGTCATACTGTTTTGTTTGCAGATTCCAGTGTCGCACGGTTAACGCGAAAATAAGATTAACATAGGTGATGATAAATATGAGTTACTCAAGAAGTAAGGTCTTGCTCATACTGTATTGGTTACCGATTAGCCATGACAAAGCGGCCAAAAAGAGGCGTTTAGGGAGAAATACAATGGGAATCGGGATCACATCACTGTGATTTAAAACGATTCAAGATTAAAACACAACGCGGCTAAACACAACTAGATTTTACAAGTGTATGGAAAATCAATTTTTTAACCGAACAACCGAAAACAATCTTGGGGGTAAAAAGAAACGCTTGATAGACACAGCGAATTATTCATAACGCCTTTTAAGTGTCGTCATCGAAGAGAAATGAACATTTCGCACTAAATTGTTTACATTCCAGCAGCAATTCCGCGCTACCCACTGGGACACACTAGGATTAAGCTAAATGGATCTTGAAATAGTGAATAGCTGGTAAACAGTCAAATAAACATTTTGAAACAAATTGAATAAAGCTGTTTAATTCTAACAGCTTCAATATGTTAGCTTGCACTGTAAGAAATGGACAGAACCTTTACTGCTGATCAAACACGCCAGTCCGAAGAAATAGTTGAATGCTTAACCACTATCGGGCAAACGATGGAGGGTAGCCCAGGTCTAGGTTTTGCGCAACCCCTGAAGCGGCGGATACGCACTGCTAATGAGCTCAAATAAGAGCGAAAGTAGAGTCCATTGCTTTCATTACGGACCAATCAACTTTTAGAATATTTTGATTTACTTGCTACTAATAAGTAGTCACAAACATAAAGTTTCAAATTATTTTTTTCATGTGATTTGATAAATCACTCCATGCTAACTCACTCCACTAAAACTGCTTGGAAAGTCATGCGGCGCTTGCCTATTTAACCTCATCTTCACCAATAACAGCGGTTTTGAAGGCAGTCACCCCGATACAGCCCGAACACAAACCAATCGATAAAACACGAAAACATCGTACTATGGAATCAACATTGAGTAATACCAATTATCATATTAAATCGGAAAGTCAAACACTGTGTACATAATCGATCCGGTTCCTGAATACCAGACAAGAGTCCCCTAAGACGAAAAACACATGAATAAATGCGAGAAAGAAAAGAAGAAAAGTACGTTTTCATCAGTGAGTGCTACACCATGAGAAGATAAAACTATATATACCACGTATAGCGGAAGAATTGTGTCTTGTGTCTGAAAATCAAGGCGATTGAAGATTACGTATGTCGTGACGGCTGGAAGAGATTAGGAGCAACACAAGGCAATGAAAGCGAAAGGAGCAGGATCCACACACATGGATGTTGTCCGTATAGGCATCAAAAATCAAACTAAATCCCACGATTCAACTCAGCGAAGGCAACGAGTCCACATAGTTGGATGGGAACAATCCCGTACGACCACCGGGCATGCGACCGCGCCACCAATTCTCGTTCTCACGTCCCGTGACTTCGATGACATCCCCACGACGGAATGACAGTTCCTCGCTATCCTCGCCGGTGAAATCGAAGCGGGCGATCACTCGCTGGACCTCGTTCTCGCGACCCGAAGTTGGGTAGAGCTGGGGAAGAATGCAAAATAAAGATGCTGGGAGAACATTTCGCAGGTGAAAGAAAAATGATTGAGCCACAGTAAGTGAAAAGTATCGATCACGATAAAGTGAGGCGGGGATAGAAACAAAACGAGGCTAAACATGAGTATAACAGACAAGGAAATAAACCGAATGTCAATTAAAATGATTATGTGTGACAACGTAATATTTTCGACTTCATCGTATCAACAGAAACAATATTACACCCATAAAGGGTACGGATTGCTTAAATGTCATACAACAACGACGATAAAATCTTAAATAAATGGTAAAGAGGGGGATGCAACAAGTTACGGCACCCGTAGAAGATTAAGCACAGACAAAATGGGTGAGATGTCGGACAGCGCTTGAGATTCGACACAGAAGGCTGTCAAGCTCAAGGGCAGCATGGGACAGATTTAAAACTGCCAACTCGTTGAGATGCGCGATGATAAATTCATTAAAGAATATTCTTGTGGAGCTTGATGCATCCAGATATATGCATGTAATCACGAGCATGATCCAGCCAGTGCCGTACAGTCAGAGACTGCACGTGGGCAAACATAGTGTCAGGTTGCCCAGAAACTAAACGTTAATGGCAATGAGACTTTAGCGTGTTTCCACGCACGGAGCTCAGTACTGGTGGCAAATCAAAGTAGCAAGGTGTTAACTGGCAGTACTGAAGTACTATCAAAGTGGATGCACGCCTTTGTCGTTAGAGAATACTCCAGGATAAAAAGGACCAAGAATCCACCGTATAAAATCACAAGCCTGATCCAGGTAAAGCACCGCACAGTCATAGACTGTACGTGGGCTCATATACTGTCAGGTTACCCAGGCCTAGACAGTTAAGGGGAGGGAAAATAGAAATGACAATGAGACTCCAGCGTATTTTCGCATGCAGCTCACTACCGGTGGCAAATCAATTTAGTACGGTGTTAGCTGTACAGCACCCAAGTTTTGCACGATTGCACCGTAGTACCCTTGACTTAATCCCTTGAGTTCCTGGAGGAACATAAGGCCTCGACAACTTGTCTCCACATTCGACTAATGTCCCGTTCGTACACAGCATCGCGGTGTAAACTGTTTTAATAATACAAAAATCCCAGTTACCAAGGTTTCTTTCAGCTGTTGTTTGAGCGGGAACTGAGATTCTGATCGATAAGATTTTGGACTTTTGAAGGTCATTTGTGATCGATCGGCCAGACAGCGCATTTATTCGACGACTCGAGCAAACAATACCATTTCGATATCACCGAAATCTGGTAAACCATTCGTGTACACCAGAAACAGGACTGGACCGAACCCCAGATATTTACTGTTTACCGTATTTTAGGGGAGGCCACCCACATGCAAACGTTTTTTGGGCTACGCATCTTTCTAGTTGGATATATTCGCGCATAAAATTAGACCAGTCTTTATTTATTTGCACGAATGTGCAATTGAGTAGAACTATTGTGCTGTGCAGCTAACACCGTGCTAAATTAATTGAGCACCGGTAGTGAGCTGCATGCGAAAACACTGCCGTTCCTATTTTCATCTCTGATATTCATGCATAGACAACCTGACAGTATCTTAGCCCACGTGCAGTCTATGACTGTGCGGCGCTTTGCCTGGATCAAACATACATACAAATCAGAAAGCATCGCTATTGAGAATCTTGATTAGAAATCTCAAATTGAAAATAGCGATCAAGTTGTCAGTGAGTTTGCATAAGACTGTATTGCAAGACGTGAAAGCCGTGGATCAAAATACACCAGGAGAATTGATTAACCGGCCCCGTGGACTGAGATCTGGATCACACCCATCCAAAAAGGCAACACGAGATCGTTGATGCTAAACGAATAGTCAACATTTGAACCAAAATGTTGCCTATAAATAAAGTGACGCGCTAGATCCTAGTTAGTTCACAAAACTGACTTAGGATCACAATTTCTTGGTGTGTGAAATAAAGTCATCGCAATAATGCGAGGCGATGAATGTTATGCTCAGTGTGGTTTGCAGATAGAAAGGAAGCGCAAATAAGTTAGAACCGGAGTCTTTCCTTTTAAAACCGCGTCTGGTTATAATGACTGCTTCCGGAAGACTGTTGAGTTATTGCCGCGAACTGGAATTACGGCAAAAGTCCATCATTCAGAGTGAAGGCCCAACGTTGAATGGCGTAACTAATTACCACTTTGGTAGTAGCTCGGCGATCACGATTCGGCGGACGCAGACACGATAACCCTGATGCTGACTCTTGACTGTAGCCACGGTGAATAGCCTCCAAGGTCCCGGCGGTCAAATATAGCATTGACTAATTACGCTTCAGGATGTCTCGAAACCGTGTTCAGTGGCGGTATTGCGCTAAGCATCTCGCCAGTGTATTTGCTAACAATGGTATGTTGTCAAGTGGAAGACGAGGTAGCTCGTTAGGATGCGTGGCAGTGAAAGCCGCAAGGAAGCTGTGGTGTTGATGTCACTTTTATCACTCACAAAACTTGATTGAATGCCTTGAGGTGTAGCTACATCGTCCTTGCATGTCTGTGCGGAATCATTAGCTTTTGAGGTCTCACCCTTCCTCATCTCTTAATTGTGTCGTGGATTTACGTCACTTGGGACTTGCTACCGATATACTGTTGTCCACGATGATGCTGACTTGTGCTATGTTGTTGTTGTTGGCCTCCTTCGGTCGATGTTGATTATGGATGTACATCACAATCGAATGAATTTTCATGTTTTACAGCTTCTTGAATGACTAAACAGTCCGATAAGGGAGGAACAATCTCTCCCACAGCGCTTGCAACGATAGTCAGAACTCTGTTGTAGGGCGTCAGTTACACGCCGGCGGTGTGATCTGCGTTCAGCAGCCAAGAGCTGTATCTGCTCCTCCCCAGCTTGCAGACGACGCCTTACACAATGCCTCCAATGTGAGCGGTCAACAGCAACATCTTCCCAACTCGCCGGGTCAATGCTAAGAGCTTTCATATCTCTTTTGTAAACGTTTTTGTACCGCAAGTGCGGTCTGCCCAATGGTCGACTTCTTAATTGCAACTCACCATAGAGTAGATCTTTCGGAATACGACCATTTTCCATTCTGTAGACACGACCAAGCCAGCGCAGGCGGCGCTGACCAGCAGACCAGCTTTTGAAAGCACTTCATCGTTAGTCACTCTGTCCATCCACGATATGTTCAAGATACGACGTATGCTTCGTAGATAGAGAGCATTCAGCTTCCGTTCGTGTGGGTGGTCCAGGTTCCACTGTTGTAAAGCATTCAGTACGCATGCGCTATATACCATCATCTTTGTTTTTACAGTCAACTTGCGGCTACCCCAAACACGAGAGTTCAATCGGGACAGATTGACAGCTGCTCTATCAATCCGCTTATCAATCTCCGTGTCTAGCGAGAGGTTATCCGCAATGGTTGAACCAAGATATGTGAAATGATGTACTGATTCAAGCTGACAGTTTCCAACAGAGACGATGGGAGGTGATACAGTCCCTTGACCAAGGACTTCGGTCTTGCTCATGTTGATTGTTAGCCCAAACTCTTGTGCTATGAACGCCCACAAATTCAGTGATATCGAATGCAGCCGAGAATTGGCTTATTAAAGTCCCGTGGCACATACAAAAAGAGTAAAGCTATCGGATAACTGAATAGAAAATAATTTGCCACACATATTCGACCTTCATAGAACATCGATCGCGGAAAATCGTTTCCCAAATTAGGCAACTAGTAACCACAGGCTCGGTGTTTACTTTCGGCTCAAGTATCAACAGGCGGCAAACAATTTCAGGTCGGCTTAGCTTTAGCAAACATTTTCCGAACCCCATCAACATGGGTAGGAAAGCAATCGACACTGAGCACATTTTATAACCGCGCACCGTGAACCCACTTTGTTTGGAATGCGTCATCGACCTACCGAAGTACGAAAAATGTGTCTCGCATGCAAAGTAAATTGTCTGACGCCATGGTTCGCGAAAATCGATCAAACCAAATCGATCGACCGCTGGTGGAGGACCGAAAATCGAGTGACAGTCACGCTTTTCTCAATCGACCAGCACACACACAAACCGAGCGCGAAAAGATCAAACAACATGGTCGGGCATGCGGCAGAGTAGCATGGTTTTTGTGAGTTCGCAATGAATGTAATGTAGTGCCAGAGGTCAGTTCCATGTTCGAAAAATCCTGACTGAAGCAGCACACTATGAATTACAACTAGTCATCAACGGTGTAATGGAGTTTACCTGCGTCCAACCAACTTGACTTACTTGACTTAATCCCTTGAGTTCCTGGAGGAACATAGGGCCTCGGCAACTTGTCTCCACTTTGGTCTGTCCATAGCAGCCAGTTTGATGTCGTTCCAGTTAAGTCCACACTTGCGGATTCCCTCTTCACACGAGCGCTTCCAAGATAGCCTTGAGCGTCCGACCCGTCTCTTCCCGATTGGGTTCCATACCAGAGCATGACGCGTGATGTCATCATAAGGTTTCCGCAAGGTGTGCCCAACCCATCTCCACTTTCTTCTACTGATCTGCTGGGCGATCGGGTCCTCAACAGCAATCTGCCACAGGTCTTGATTCCTTATCTTTTCTGGCCATTTTACCCCAATAATTCGACGAAGGCAATTATTGTGGAATGATTTCAAGCGGCCAGAAGACTTTGCTGTCACTCGCCAGGTTTCCGATCCATAGAGTAGCACGGATTTGACGTTTCTTCTGAATATACGGAGTTTCGTGCGTTTTGATAGAACCTTTGACTCCCAAATGGGTTTCAAAGCTATGAACGCGTATCTTGCTTTGCCGATTCTGGCGACTATGTCTTCGTCCGTGCCACCACTTATTGAAACAATGCTGTTGAGGTAGACGAATTGAGTGACGTCTTTGACTGCTTTAACATTGATGGTGATTGATGGGTGCTCATCAGTTAGCACACGGACGACTTCTGTTTTTTCGGTATTCACGCGTAGTCCTGCATATGAAGCAAAGTGTGCTAGTCTATCGGTCTTTCTCTGAAGACGTTGGGGGTCACGTGATATCAAGCAGACATCATCAGCGTATTCCAGATCCTCCAAATGCTCGGATTCCTTCCAATCGATACAATTCCTCTCACCTTTTACTGTCTGTTTCATTATCCAGTCTATTACCAACAGAAAAATCATTGGGGACAACAGGCATCCCTGGCGGACGCCAGTCTCAACTGCAAATGGATCGGTAAGTCTTCCGTTGTGAATTACCTGACAGGAGGCACCTTCATACAGCTGCTTTATGAGGTCCATGTACAGCGGTGGGACCCCATAGTGTGGCAAAAGCTTCCATATGAATTCGCGGTCCACACTGTCGAAGTCTTTCTCAAAATCTATGAAAGTCCAACCAACTAGCACACAATATTCAAAGAGCAATGAAATGGTTCTACATGAACCCCCCCCCCACTTACAATCCACTGCTGGTTCCAGACTGATCACGTGAAGATAGTAAGATGAGATTCAGCGAGTGGTCACTCGATTTATCACCTTCACGCTTATTCCACAATTGGATATCGTGTGGACCTCCGGTACACCAGGCCTAGTTGGTGCGACCCATCACCAAAAGGAATACGTAAGCTTGGCTTGCACGTGAATGTACCGTTGCGAATTTGGACGGGATTCGAATTTAGAAGCGTTCAGTCCTAATACCTTAGAGGGTAGCTTCACACCATTTCAAACGGTCGCATCTACAAAATATCTGAACTCGTGGCTCATCTCGTACTACAGTGATCACCATACCAACGGTCAATTTGTACTATACTGTTTCATTGTACTCATTAGTAGATTACAACAAAACCTGTCATACAACCGTCTAAACCCAACTCACGTTCCCTAACAGTGGGAGAGGGGTCAACCATCAAGATGCCAAGAAGGAAACACTGTGCCGTTTCGCTCATACTCAGGCTACGCTTGTTCTATTTTAATGCTAGTGTGTGTGTGATTCTGGTTAGGAAGAATAAGAGCACGACAGTCCGCAAAAACGACAGTTGGAGAAGGTCAATAAACCAGCGATTCTGCCTCCTGATCAAGAACGAACCAAGTTTCACCCGAGACAATCGAACACCCTTGGTTCTCGTCACACTGGTGTTGAAAATCGAACGCTGACCACATCGATCTAGCTGCTGCATCGTTGGCATATCGACCAGAACGCAGAAAAAAATGTTATCCGCTTCAAGTGTAACGTAAATTGTTTTGCGAATTGAAACACGCCAGAGATAAATAGTTCTCGCGACAGCACAAAGGCGTGTCGTTTTTGTTGGAGCCGGATCAAAGCGAACGGCTATGCGCAGACAGGGTGTGTGTGCGGTATGAGACAGACGAAATAAAAGCTAACCGAGTGTCGGGTCAAGCGACGGCATGCAAGTTCGATTGTGTGCAGCAAAGTTTGATCGAACAAGCTGTGGGCCAATCGGTAGAATGAAAAAAAACAAAGCGCGGTTAGGGACAGGACGGAACAAAAGCCAGCAACAATCAAGTGGAGCAAACCATAACATTTGGCTTCCGCAAAATCTTACGTGCTGTGCGGCTACATCGTGCTAAATTGATTGGCCAACGGTAGTGAGTTGCATGCTGAAATACACTGGAGTCTCACTACCATTTCTATTTTCTTTCTTATATCTGTCTAGACCTGGGCAACCTGATAGTATATTAGCCCACGTGCAGTCTCTGACTGTGCGGCACTTTGCCTGGATCAGGCTTGTGCTTTCATACCATACCATAGATAAGAAAGGAATCATAGCAGCAAAACTATGGCGCATGGCCACATACAGCTCAATACTGGAGGCAAATCAGTCGCGCATTTGTGTAATACAGTGCTACTCCCACTGAGCGACATGTGAAAACAGACTGTAGTTCCGCTGGGGGTTTCTCTTTCGTGCACCTGTTTAGGCCTGGACAACATGACAGTATCTCAGCCCATGCGCAACTCAGAATGCGAATAATAGCAAATTAAATGATTGCGAAAAACAAGAAGCCTCCTTACCTTGGACGGAACACGATCGGTGAGTAAAAGTTTCCGAGTTCGAGAAATACTGGTAGTTCGATGATGATCGATCAATTGATTGATTGAATCGAAGTTGGAA
>JACCGJ010005189.1:0-34866 GCA_013407085.1 Atriophallophorus winterbourni | reverse complement strand
AAAATAAATAAGCTTAGCAATAAACAGGGGATGGATAAATATAGGAAAATATTGGCATAAGCGAAACGTAATTCGGATGCCTGGCGAAACAATATTTATAATCTAACAAAAATTAATCACAATAGTTTTATGATAATATATATGGCCTAACTAGTGAAGCACACTCAGTAAACAAAAATTATCCAACCGTTTTTAAACTTTTGGAGAGCACCTAACCTGAATCTCACATTTTCAAATCATTCAACCAATCCTTTCTTGTAATTACCGTTTTCATGTTTTAGAGAGAACTAACTGGCACCTTGGTGTGCTTCCATTCACTGTATAATCATCTTTGAAAATAAGGCTTCCAGTAAATAGGATTTCATTATGTATTTCCCGGCATACACACCCTCGGTGTTGCGAACAACAACAACAAGCGTTACCTACCGCTTTGCATTCTTTTGTTAAATGTTATGGTTGGTTAGTATAATTAAACGCTAGCGATGCACTGCTCTCTCTTATAATGCATTAAACCAACAGCATCTTAGATAATGCAGCGCTCATTATGATAGATTTAGAATAACCCGCTGCTTGGGCACACCGTACTGTTTGTGAAATTTTGTTTTCTTGGTGTCGATTTTTAATTTATCTGCCATAACTTTAGTTGCTGTGGAGATTTCAGCTTTTCCAGTGTTTAACTCTTTGTCTACGGTAATTGGATATTTGATTTTTGTGTGTTATTCTGCATAATTAGGGCATTAATAAAACACATGATTAATTTTTATGGATCAGATGCCAGCCGCCTGACAAGTGCACTCCGATGGTGACTGAAGGTACCGACGGGAGCTACTTAGCAATCAACTGCTTGTTTGAGGTGGTAACCAGAGTTACCGTCAGTAGACAAAGGGTTAAGAAACCCTTTCATTTGGAAATTGTTTACCATTTGCTCAAATTTTTACAATGTGTTCGTAATACACTACGTTACGTCAGAGCACAACACGGGTTCCATTGGTTTAGAAGTAAAGTTTCCAATTCAATCGAGTTGTGAAAGGCACATACCGCATGTTTAACATGAGGTGCGTGAGATAAAATTAGAAAAGTAAACGATTGTCTTTTCGAGTTCTTACATCCCGTGCACAAACAAAACCAAAAACGGTTTATTATTGATCGCCTTTTATTATTTCTATACATTAAGACAATTTATAGCGAGATTAACAGCAGTTCATCACTGACAATCCGCTTGAACAAGATTGACGTAGCCAGTGTTGCGATGAATGATAAACTGTGGTAAGGAACGTGTAATGACTGAACCGGAGATAATTTTGGTTCGAGGTAATATTACCTTAATGTATGGAAGAATTTGCTCCAAAATTATCATTTCAATTTTCTCGTGTCTAACATGATCTTAACCGACAAGTAAATTTAGTTTTAATCACATTCCTACATAATTAAATTAATTAATTAAAATCATAATGTAACATGTATAGAGGAATTTTGCATTCACCAGATTTACTAAACAGAATATTCGTTTTATCGATACAAACTCAAATTAGTGATCCGATTGAAAGTTTTCGTGTTTTGAACTCCATTTGTCTTTGTATCCAATTTCCGTCGCGCTGAGACTGGACCTTAACGTGGTGCGATGGTTTGTGTACCTTCATGACCCATTGAGCTATACTGGGTGGTGCCTTTTGGTGCCAGCAGAGCTACTCATACCAGGAAGGTCGATGGATAGAGGTCAGACAAACTCAGTCTCAAGCCACTGCCTTGTGGTTCAGGCTTTTTAGCCAAAGGCTCCGGGTGGGGCCCCCTAAGCTAACCCCCTACTTCGGCCTGGGCAACCGGGTAGTATCACGCCCACAAGCAATTATGAAAATAAAGGTAAAAATGACAGATCCCGTGCTCTCACGCTCTCTGCTCTCAAGCTCTTTGCTCTCTGCTCAAAATGCTTTACATGATCTCACACTGCATGCAAACTTTTTTAATAACTGTTTTCCGTTTTGTGGTTCTTTGGTTAGCCCTGACAGAAGTGCAGCTTGTTCATCGAGGTTTCCAAATTCAGCTACTTCGAATATTTTGCCTGCTTCGAATGCCTCCAGAGCGTTCTTCCGCCCACGCGTACCATTCAAATTAGCTGCGTTTAATGTACGGACTTTAGCTAGCATCGGACAGCAGGCAGCCTTGGCTCGCACGCTTGATAGCCTCGACGTCGATGTGTGCTGTTTGTCGGAAACACGCATGCATAACTCTAGCTCAGTTACACGATTGTCTAACCCTTCTAACTTACGTAAGTCACACTATCTACGTTTGTCCACTGATGACGATGCCATGGTATCTGGTCAAGCTGGTGTCGGAATCGTCTTGAGTGAGCGAGCTGAGGTCGCACTGTTAGACTGGATCCCAGTCGACAGTCGCCTTTGTGCAGTAAGACTACAGGGTTCGTGCAAAAAAGGCCGATTTCGCAACCAATCCCGCGACCTGTTTGTGGTTGCTGCCTATGCACCGACTAATTGTAGCTCTGAACGTGACAAGGATGAGTTTTATGGAAGATTACAAGAACTCATTAGACTTGCATCGAGGAGTGACATCGTTGTCCTAGCTGGAGACATGAATGCACGTGTTGGCCGTCTATCCTTAAACGAGCATTTCGTGGGTGGACGGTTTGGTCTCGATTGTCATCGTAATGACAACGGCGAAAGATTGCTTGACTTGTGCTCAGAGCACAGATTGTACCTTGCCAGCACTAACTTCCGCCATTCGAAGCGCCACTGCTCCACTTGGAGATCTCCATCGGCGGCCTTGTTCACGCAAATTGACCATATTGCTATCAGCTACTCCTGGCGAGGGAGTGTGCAAGATTGCCGCTCCTACTGGGGCACCTG
Source organism: Atriophallophorus winterbourni (assembly GCA_013407085.1). Classification (NCBI taxonomy): domain Eukaryota; kingdom Metazoa; phylum Platyhelminthes; class Trematoda; order Plagiorchiida; family Microphallidae; genus Atriophallophorus; species Atriophallophorus winterbourni. The sequence continues at coordinate 32,005 of JACCGJ010005189.1, read as the reverse complement.
TCTAGAGTCCGATCATGCGTTAGTCTGTGCTAAGCTCTCGATGCGTTTTGGTGGGAAACGTAGAAATGTTGCAAGGCAGTTGAATGTTGCTAGGCTTAACGATCTCCCGGTTCTCCGAGGGTTTCAGGCCAATTTGAGTCTGCATCTGTCTACAGTTCCCCAAAATAGTATCGATGACCAATGGAGTGGGATTCAAACCTCCTTGGAAACAGCCGCGTTGGATAGTTGTGGGTTGACTTCCCGTGTAGCTCAGCACTGGGTTTCTGCGAATTCTCTCCAATTAATGGACCAACGTCGGTTGCTTTCTGCTGATAGCATACATGATGCGTCACGAAGGCTTATTAAACGTAAACTGGTTGCCAGTTTGAGAACCGACAGGGAAAGTTGGTGGAGTTCTAAGGCTACGGAAATGGAATCTGCGGCAGCTGTAGGCAATTTCAGAAAATTGTTCCAACTCATCAGAACAACTGGAAGCGGGCGACCAGGCATCAGTGAGTTGATACGTGAAGCAGATGGTTTGCCAGTTTTTAACATGCACAGACGCATGGAGCGATGGGCAGAACATTTTGAAGCACAGTTTAACTGGCCTTCTGCACCCACTGATTTCGAGAATACGGAACACTGTACCCCATGGTCGATTTCTCTTGAGGCTCCGACTCAATCAGAGATTTACAGTGTAGTCCGGAGCCTTAAGCGCCATCGGGCATCAGGTGCTGATGCTTTGCTTCCGTCATTGTTCAAAGATGGCGGTTTCGCTTTAGTTCGCGAACTTCAAGCGCTGTTCGCCAACATATGGGCTGAGGAACGCGTTCCGATCCCTTGGAGAGAATCAATAATTGCTCCTATTTTCAAAAAGGGACGGCGCGATTCCTGTGAAAATCATCGGGGTATCAGTCTCATTTCAGTAGCTCCTAAAATACTGGCGTCCATTCTGCTTCACCGATTGAGTACCAAACGGGAAGAGCAAATCCGTGAGGAGCAAACTGGGTTTCGTGCCGGCCGAGGGTGCATAGATCAAATTTTCACACTCCGTCAGTTACTGGAGCAACGCCACACTTTTCGTAAACCAACTATCGTGGTATTCCTTGACATCCGAGCGGCATTCGATTCAATCGATCGTGAAAGACTTTGGAACTGTCTACTGAGACATGGAGTGCCCGAGAAGTATGTTTGGATCTTGAAAGCATTATATTGCCAAACTTCGGGCAGGGTTCGAGCGTACGGACAATTGTCGTCCTCGTTCAATATCTCCAGCGGGGTGCGGCAGGGCTGCCCTATCTCGCCGTTCCTTTTTAACTTCGCGATCGACGATGTCCTGAGAAAAGCTTTAGCTGGACTGGTGGGCACAGGTGTTGAACTTCTGCCGGGTGAGCGAGCGACCGATCTAGAGTATGCCGATGACATCGCACTTCTGGGAGATGACCCTCATATAATGCAACAAGCCCTGGACCGCCTGGCACTTGAAGCTTCAAGGTATGGCATGTGCTTTGCGCCTAACAAGTGTAAAACACTTACCCAGGATTGGAGCGGCTCTCTTCCAAACCTAACTGTGTGCGATGTCAATCTTGAATTGGTCGACAGCTTTGTTTACCTTGGCAGTTGTATCTCCGCTGGAGGTTGTGTCGAGGACGAGATCTCACATCGTGTTCGCAAAGCGGGTGCAGCGTTTGCTAACCTTCGCCACCTGTGGCGTCGACGCGATGTTTCACTCCATACTAAAGGCCGAGTGTACAACGCAGTGGTGCGTGCTACACTCCTTTATGGCTGCGAAACCTGGTCTATCCGAGCGGAAGATGTCCGTCGGCTTTCTGTTTTTGATACCCGTTGCCTGCGTAGAATTGCTCGCATTCGGTGGCAGCATCGTGTTACAAATATAGATGTCTGCAAGCGGGTGTTAGGACCAGGTGGCCGCGGACTGAGAGAAATGCTGATGCTTGCTCGCTTGCGATGGTTGGGACATGTATTAAGAATGCCTACTCACCGTTTACCGTACCGCGCCTTATTCGCAGAGCCTGACAGAAGCTGGAAGAAAAGATCGGGTGGCCAGTCCATGACGTGGCGCGTTGGGATGAAGAAACTCACCGTAGCGCTAGGCTCAGTTGGGCGTATTCGTTTGCCTGGGTGGGGTCCAAAAGCTCCACCTAATAGTTGGCTGGAAACCTTACGCGATATGGCTACAAACCGAAGTCAGTGGCGCCAGTGTATTTTATTATGTGTGTCATAATTTTTTTATTCGGTATTATTTTACATAAAAAAAAACAAAAAAAAACCCGAAAAATCGCATGCAGTGAAACTACAAAAACAAGCTGCTTTTTGTGCATTTGCTTTTGCGTATTCCGCTTGCCTGCTTTCCCTTTTCCACGCGCTTGCTTATCTGCTTTTCCTGCTTCATATTGCTTGGCACTTTGTCTGGCTCCAGACTTGTGCTTCATGATGATGATGATGATGTATCCAATTTGACAGATGATACCCGATCTCAATTCAAATTCACGTTACTTAAATCAGCTTTTGATCGTAACCGCGTTTAAACTAATGCATTAATAACTTGACATTGTAAATTGCAGTTTTGGGATAGCGTTTTACTTCTGTCACAGCTAGTTCTGAGTGTCCGGTCTACCACCCTTGGTCAGACGAAAAGATGTCAGAAGTGAAACGATACGAAAAAACTGTTCCAACCGATTGCACACAAATTTAGTTGCATTACGAATACACGATCGGCCTCAAACACATTCAAAACAATTGCTGACCATCGTAAACTTTATTCATTTTCTGCTTTTTTGATAAATTTACAAATGCGGTAGGCATGGTTTATTCTGTCAACGTGATGTTTCTTTTCGCTGATACATTATTTACCCAGGGCACAAGTAAATCCGTGTTTACACTCATATTGCGGTAGATTTCGGTGATTAATCTGATTCTTTTATTTGATTAAACTGATAATAAATTTGTACAACACGAAAAAACATCTTGGGTCGTTCCGTAATCGCAGCTCACAAATTTCATAATGAAATTCGCGAACAATTCGTTATCAGTGAACAAAGAATTCCTCTTTATTTGAGAGCAGTGAATGATGGAAATAACCATACCTAGCGTGTGGCTTTGTCTCGATACAGTCAACTAAAAGCAGTATTCTCGCTACTTCGTTACTCAAATTAAATCAAATTTATTAAACCGATGAGACTTCGTTTGCACATGTTAACTTCACAAACGGTTTCGCTTTATCCTGTGGAAAGTGTTGACTGAGCTGCCTCGGGGCTTTTGTTCATTACACGCTTGTTATATTCTCAAATAACTGAGCTCCATAGTTTATACATTAGAACATGATTATTGACTGTCGATGTTTCACTGAGAATGGTCACCTCAAAAATATTTTCAAACTTTAACAGTAAGGCGATGAAACCTATCAAACAAAGAATAACAATGAGCTGGGCGCGAATCGATGGGTTACGCAATCAATAATACATTTTGCACGAAATTATGGCTGTTTGGGCGCCATTCACGCCCAAAAGATACGTTGATGGTACATAAATTGCTTTGCCAAACTAAAACTCAGTCATTTTATTCGGCATTGATTATCTGATATTCCGTTCATACACTTCATATTGATTGGTCTATTTGGTAACCTCACGTCTCTGTATGTCTTGATCAAACTATAAGAGATTTGCATGTGTCGCTGTGGATGGGACCAGCAAGAAGGAAGGTTTTTTGTATTTTTGTAAACCCGAACGATCTTGTGGATACAAGCCATCGTGCTAAAAAAATTTCGAAGTTGAAGCTGGATCCCCTGGCATCTTTTCGAAGAAAGCGTAAAAGTTATCAGCTTAATTTTTTGCAGACTATCATCGATGGACGCAGTTGCTCGATCTTATTTATTTTGTACAGGTAATGCAACAACATTAATCGTGCAATACTCGAATGTTTTCTCTAAAACACTCTAAATCTTATGTCCGAGTCATGGACACTGCTTTTGAATAGCAAACTCTCATAATTATTTAGCAGAGCGTTATTATTTCTAGAAAATACAGTAGAAATGAACTTATATCAAATCGCATGTACTTCGGAATCGAGCGATCTTATTCACTGGCTTGATGATGTTCAATATTCGAATCAATTAGAAACATGTAAGTGAGTAAGAACTCGCTTTAATATACCAGAAGGATCCACCCAAAATGGGAACCCGCTTGGTTGGTATTAAATTCACACCTGAATGTGAACAACCCTACGCAGACCCCGGGTGTCACAGATAAAAGCTGACGAGCATCTTCCGCTCGGATAGACCAGATTTCGCAACCATACGGAAGCATTTCACGCACGACTGCGTTAATAAGGAGTGAAACGTCGCGTACCGCTTAGATAGAAGAAAGCATATATTTTTGCTTTAGGGATGATATATTGGATTAACAAAAATTTAGATGTATTGATTTTCGGAGCCGGGTCTCCCCAAATGCCTAGTGATGCTTTCTGTGTTATTTCATCCATATTGCCTATGCTCTCCAATGGCGATTTACCTATTAACATATATTTTTAGCCTTAATTTCCAAGGCATTTGTTCCGGGGAAATAACCTACATCAAGTACTTGTGAATAAAGATATTCAAGTAAAGGAGAACGCGGGTGGTTAGGAGAATATTATATTTCGCAAGTAAGTCTCATGTCACACCAAATGCTTCTATGAAAATTGGTGGAGGCTGTTTTTTAGGTTGCCGAAAATCAAGCCTTTATGCAAACCTTTGCGTTTCAAAATGAATATTTTTTGAAACGTTGCACAGTACAACAATCAAGTTAATTGTTCAGGATTATGGTAGAGCTACACGAAGTCATATGACTGTATACAGCATGTCAACAAAACTCAATATTTGCTAAATGGAACAGAGATTTGAACAAAGCACTTTGTGGCCTTTATTGACCTCTTGTCGATAAACTGATAATAAATTCAGAAGCCGGGCATTGCAACCGCGTAGATCTGCGAGAAAATAAATGCACATCATCAACTTTACGAAAGTACACGGACAATTATTATGAAATTGGGGTATGTTGAACCATTATTTCTTTTTATACTTTTGAACTCTGTAAAAGTACGCGATTATGGTAGAGTGAATTTTATATGTTAAACCACAAACTGAATTAACTATCCCATTAAGCAATTGTTTTCAGCCTATTCCGTGACAATTTTACACTTAAGAACCAAAATGAAAAACATTTTTGGAGAACGCGATGTTCTGGAAATGAGAGAAAACTTGGTTTATGGTTTGCCTGAAATAAACTGAAGCTTAACTTCGTAATTTGGCGATGTTTGCAACTGTCCATTCTATTTAATCCAAATTCCGTAAGTCGATAATTGGTAATGCAAAGAAATTTGAGTGCAATCGGTTAGAGCAGGTTTTGGGTAACGTTTCACTTCTGACACAGAAGCTTCGTCAGACCAAGCGTGATAGTCAGGACAGGGAACATGATTAAGTAGTAGTCAACCCCCACCACTGATTTGGCACTACCGCTAAACAGCCTATAGTACGCCTGCGCTGTGTCAAGTCTCGTGGGAATGACCAGGATCAGTGGTCGATTTTCCCACTGCTGTGTACCCACATCAATCTAATACAAGTGAACATGGTCAAGGTCGGTTGACACAGCGGCCCACATGCGTAAAAGTACATAACTAACGCGGCTAAGTTTAACACTTTGACTGCGTCGTGCGCCATATGTGGTACACGCAATGATGTCCCAAACTGCGACGTGCACCATATATGATACACGCATTATCGTAACGCTATATGGCGCACGATGCCCCAAAAGATAGCAGTTTCTGTTGCACGCAATTTGTACCAATTGAGGCTCACTGTTTTTATGTCAGAATCTTGAAGAACTCACTCGTAGCAAAGCGGCGCACAACCTCTCATCTCGCTGTCTTCTCTGGCACTGAAGTTAGACAGGTTTCAACACGTCGCACCACGGGAATACAGGCTATTTTGGCAGTCGCAGTCAAATGGTTAAGCTATTTTCGAAAAAAACAAAAATCTAATTAACTAGTAGGTATAAGGTGAATAAAAACTATTTATTTCGCATCAGTGCCGGGCGCCGGATTGTGGAGATTTCTGCCCCATCCACCTTATTGACCGCCAGTCGACCCGCTTCCGCATGCAGGCGTTCGCTATACAGTTTAATAAAACTGCTTTAAGCGATTGCACTCAAATTACTTTGCATTTTGTTTAAGCTAATTAACAAGTAATTATAAAGTGAATAACAACTATTTACCTTCGCATCAGTGCCGAGCGCCAGATTGTGGAGATTTCTGCCCCATCCACCTTATTGATCTGACTTGGCAAGTGCGACCGCCTCCGCGTGTAGGCGTTCGCTATACGGTTTAATACCGCGTCTCAATATTTCCACATTGTCTAGATCGACGCTGTGGCCAGTATCTAAAACGTGCTCCGCCAAGGCGGAATCACGAATAAGGGATTGATATTCCCTCACATCCCGGGGCTGTCTCCGGACACGCTTTCGGTGTTCTTCGATTCTAGTGTGAATTTCCCTGGAAATCTGCCCTATATAAACACCCGAACAGTCCTGACAGTTGATTCTGTAGATGCTGTTCGTAACACTAGATAAATATGTCTTATCCTTGAGGTACATCAGAACCGAACGCTTCTTATATGTTACGAATATGGCCGCCTGGTTCTATCGCTTCAGATGTGCAATTTACATACGGTATACAAACTGTATCTCTCCAATTTTTCTCCGATTTTCGGACGGGTATTTTACCTTCATCAATTGGCGTTTTACGAAACGTTTTGGATCTATGCTCTATGGTCTATGAGCATTTGGCTCGCTTCACGGTGCGCCTGTTTTGTCTCTCTTTCGCCGCTGTACAAGTGTTCTGTGTTATGAAAAATTGAACAAGCTATGGACCTGGAGTCTTGACTTGGATGAGCGGAAGTGTATCGTAGTACATCATCTTAAACTTTACCTAAAAACTGTTCTAACCGATTGCACTCAAATTTCTTCGCATTATAAATACACGATCGGTCCCAAACATATTCCAATCGATTGCCGATAAGTTTAACTCGAACATTAATATGACGAAAGTGCAGGGTTGGAACACCACCTACAATCAGATTGACTACGTTACTGAACTCAGCTGAAATTTAATTGATATATGCCTGATGCACTGTAAGCTTGCATTGCGGCTTATGCATCCAACCAACACCCGTCCTTTCGCTAATCAATAGTTCGCGTGACATTGATCGCATCATGTGCGACTTTGTTTTCATACTAAACGGAAAGTTTTCTAACATGTTATTTTATGCACCCAATAATATTATTGGTAAACCTGACCTTATCAAATTAGCGATAGAGATATGTGTTGGTTCACGTGATGTGAGTAGTGCAATCAACCTCTCAAGTGTTATAAAACCGATTAATGAGCCACGGTGTTGTCACTAAAGTGTTGCTAAAATAAGCCAAAAAGTCGCCGGTGATGCGCTGCACATACTGCCAGGCTTAGCTTAGTCTTCACACTAATGTAAATGATGATTTATCCTCGATTTTTCGAAAATTTATTGTTCACTAGAATGCCGGAATTACGTTCGAGTATTAGATGACGGATACTCATAACCAATGAGTGGTAACAACTGTGAAATCGGTCGTGTGTTTCCGTCATGTTTTTCGAATGTCATACACTACACGCATTTATACATTCTAACTTTAACCAAAAATTACTCGATAACGCTGTTTGACTTAACTTGGATAATTTTCAAGAAATATTGTAAATGTCAGAAGAATTTCAATCTAAATGAACTCCGAAACAAACAAAAATATCGCGGTTAGGAACCATTATTCTAAATTATTATAATGGGAAATGTGTTCCTATTATTGGATTTGAAACTGACATTTTAATAATCAAAAATTAAAAGAATAAATTTTGTGTCATTTCTTGGTAAAAACACATTACTTGGGAAGTACAATGTCTCATGTTGTTTCTCATTGTAGAAGCAATGTAGAAACAAATGACATATAAGCATATACATACTATATAAAATTGCGCGGTGAAGTTGGCGACTTCGTATCTTATTTCACTTTTGTTTTGAAAATTATTGCGTGTGTGAAGTTTTCGATGAATTATTAGCATTAACCATTTACTGCGGTTTAAAATTGTATCAATTGTGATTACCAGAATCAAAATTAACTTTATGGCTCAAACTGTCTGTATTGGACTGAATGCAAGTTCACTATGCTGAGCAGCATTTCGTATGAATAATTAGACAGTCCAAGGAGTTTCCAATAGCTGAATATTTTTTCGACCAAGGATCCCATGCCAATAAAGCATATTCGATATGAGAGAGGATGTAGGTTGAAATCAATTTGCAGATTAGATTGGCGTCAAACGAACAGTTTTCTATTGAGTAACTAACTCGTTAAAAAGAAATAAATTATTTTAAATGAAGAGCAATTCTGTAGACATTATATCATGCTCTAAACAAGTATCCGGTGTATCGTCGACATTTAACTCGTTTCTGATGCTAATATGCTCTACTTGTTTCGTACTCATCTGTTATGATTATTGAAAATTAATATCTCGCGTACCGCACCAATGGTAAACTAATATTTTACAAAACGTATGATATTATTTATGGATTATATGTTGCTAGCGTGTTCTCACATGGCATACAAGCGCTCCTTGTTTACCATTCCTCCACTGTTTCAAGCGCATGCGGATCCTGATCTTACTGTCCCTACCTGGTGAGTGCAAACAGCACGAAACCGGTCGTGGGGTGTGTGTGATGGAAATGCATACAAATGAGCATCGTTTTTTACCGGATTATGACAAATTATCTTGAAAACGACACTCCGCGCAGTGCTCTTCCAATGCAGATTCGTAGTCGTTTAGAAATATTTTACGTAGAGTGAGTGAGCTTCCCGAGCAAATCAGACGTCTGACTTACTCAGTCCCACTGAGAATCAAACAAACAATTGTTCACATAACGTAGAAACTATGATTAAACACTGAGTGAAATGTTGATACATCTAAATTGGCACGTGACATTTAGAAGAGTTCATTTCTTTACAGATAAAATGTTTTAGGCATTTGATCGTATACCGTAGGAAGAATTGATTAGTGATTTGCTAGTAATGTATCGGAATTTTTTCAGTTGACTGGTTTGCAAGTTACTTCAATATATTTGAGACCGATCGGGAATCCATAGTCATGAAAAGAAAGTTTGCAATAAAGTGGTTAGATGATATTTTTGGTAACGTTTCGCTTCTGGCACAGAAGTTTCGTCAGACTAAGGGTGTCATAAAAAACAAGGTTCAAGCTTAAATTGTCTTCACCAGGTACATAATATAGATACGTGAGATTAAGCTGAATTGATACATCCCTTCCATACTGAGTCAGAAGAGAGACGTTATCATAAATCCACTCTAACTTATTCATTGCAAACTGTCTGTCTTTTTGTAATTGATTAAGGTGCTTTGTACCAACTGCATGTAGCAGTAGTTTCCTAGGTTTAATTCACAGGTCGTGATACTTATGAGTAGTAATAAAAATAATCAACTTCCTCTAAGACTCACGATTTTTGAACTTATTTAACCCTTTGACTACGGTAATTGGATATAGTATTTCATGATATTTTTGTGTTATTCTGCTTAGTTATGGCATAAATAAAACACATGATTATTTTTTTATGAATCAGATGCCTGACGCCCCATGGCAAGTGCACTCCGATGGAGCTACTGAGCAATCGACTGCTTGTTTGAGGTGGTAACTAGTGTTACCGTCAGTAGACAAAGGGTTAACCTCCTTATATGGTGATTAATTTGCGTGTATTTATGTTACTCGATCATGCCATTTATGGCACAAACGGAAAACAAAATAATTTCAAAAATTAAAGCAATATGCCTCGATCCCTAACTGATAACTGGTAGTGAGCCGGTAGTAAAGTAAACTTGACGAATTTTGGATTAAATCAGTTTGTCCAGTTATTAGTAGCATTTTACCTGGGATTGAAGTTTTGTCGATCGAACATGTGGGTACTAACAACGTTCAAGTTTACATTGCTTTTACTATACAGATCAATTGTAGTTTAAACAAAAGGTAGGCCATTATATGGCGGTGAGCTTGTTTAGATTGTCAGTCGAGATCAAGATTAATTCATACACTCCCCATCATGCTCTTAATTTATTTGCTTTGTTTGCAAACAAGTGTGACCACTGACCGAAGGACCTGCCTAATTATTCCGTGTGAAAATCACTGAAGAGATTTGCAGTCAATGTCGAGATGAACGTACTGAAAACGTTGAATCGGAGAAGGAAAAGATGGTAGGGCGTTGAGAGTACGACGTTGCACTTTGCTGCGTTGACACTGGATACAAGCATTTGTCCAATTTTGAAAATCCGCATGCATTTTTGGTCAAACAAAGCGATCAGTGATAAACTTACGAGTAGCACGAATACCGGGGTGGGAAAGGGAATGAAACTGTTCAAAAATGGACATCCTAGGTAACCTTGGTACGAAAGGATGGTGATGGTCTGTGGAAAATTACATAATAAAGTCAAACTGGAATAGGGTCCGGTTGAACTCTAAGGGATGAGTTATATTGTTATGGTTGTAAGTCACCGTCATGTTGCTGAGCTTCTGCTAAATGCTTGAGATCGACTGATTGCGGTGAGTTCCATTCGAGAAAATGCATCTGCAACTGTGTTCGATGAAGCGGACAGATAACGTTTATCACTCGTAAATTGCGAAATATAGCTAATTTGACGAATCTCACGGGATGAATATCTATTAGTTTTAGCAGACAGGTCAAATGTCAGCCGTTGGTGATCGGTCCAGACAGTGAAATTGCAACCTTCGAGCAAATGGCAAAAATGGCGAACAGCAAAGTATATAGCTAACAATTCGCCACTAAATGTACTGTAACGTGTCTGGGCGGGTTGTAGACGACTGGGAAATAATGCAAGTGGTTTAAAACACCGTCAATACTTTGCTGTAGGACAGCACCGACTGCTGATTGGGATGCATCAGTGGCAAGCGCAAGTGAAGCATGAGGATTGCTGGACATGTAGAATGATGAAGATGTTTCATTCAATGTAGTCTTCAATCTTTGAAACGATTCAACAGCATCAGCGTTCGTTTCAAATTGACGCTTATTTCTGCGTAACAAATCGGTCATTGGTAGAGATATGTTTGCACAATTCGGAATAACTCTTTTGTAATAATTGAATAAACCAAGGAATCTACGTAACTATTGAAGAGAAGTGGGACATGGATAGTCGTTAATTCATGAGAGCTTATCGTACAAGAGGCGAATTCCGTTTTGATCGACCTGATGTCCTGAAATCTCGAGGGAAGCGATACCAAAAGGCATTTATCCGGTTTATCAACAATGCCAAACTTGAAAGGCGCTGAAACACCAAACGCAAATGTTCTGCGTGTTCCATTTGAGACGAACTAGCAATGAGGACGTCATCAATATATACATGAACGAAAGATAATATTTGGAAAACTTAGTCCATGAATCCGTGGAACGTTTGAACAGCGTTGCGTAAACCAAAGGGCGTTTTTAGAAATTCGAAAAGCATAAAAGGTGTGGTGATGGCTGTTTTCAGGATATCTTCCTCGGCGACGGGTATCTAGTGATATGCACGCACCAGATCCAGTTTAGAAAACACAGTCTATCCATACAAGGAAAGAGCGAAGTTATGTATGTGGGGAATAAGTTAGCAATCGGGAAGATTAACTCTATTAAGAGCACGGTAATCTACGCATGGACACCAAGCGTCAGCTTCATTCTTCTATACCATGTGAAGGAAGCTTGCCCATGGCGATTTGGATGCTCGTATGATTCCAAGCTGAAGTGTGTGTTCAAACCCACGCTTTGTTGATTCAAACTTGTTCAAACTTAAACGACGTGTTCTCTTCAACACGAGAGGACCACGTGTCTGAATGTGGTGTTTGTCGTCATGATTACCGAGAGTAGATTGCAAACATGGTTTAAAAACTTCTTAAGATTATGTCAGTGAATCACTAAACGTTTTGGCATAATATGTGTTAAGTATTAGAATTGTTCGTACGGAGGAATCACAGAAGTTACCAAACAAATTAATCTTAGTTAAATTGTCAATAAGCATACTGCCAGCTATATTGATAGGAAGATCAAATTGAGAAAAGAAATCTGCCCCCAGAATTGATACTTGACATCGCCGAGAGTGAAAATCAATCGAAAGTTACGTTTGAGACCTAATTAGACAGAAAGTGATCTTTGACGGCAAGTAGACATTTTCGTGCCGTTTGCAGTCATCCACGGCGGGGTGGGACGATCCATATTGGATGGTTGAATGACGTTAATTTCTGCACAGTATCGATGATGAATCGCATTTTTGTTACCCTGTCGGTAACGTGAAAAAGACCACTTTAAAGGGTGTCAGACACAGCTGCCATGTCTATTGTCTGGTCTCGCAGCTTCCCTGTTTGGACGAAGTTGATTGGTAAGTGCAAGGTGATGCGTAATGCAATGACGATTTCGAGAGTTACTAGTGGATTCTGTACTTTGTTTTGTACTTGCATTGACAAGTTATAAAACATCGATTTTAACTCTTCGAAATTGCTTTGGATCTATATACTAGAATCAGCGTCACTCGTTTGTCATACTGGAGATAATATAACGTTGTGCGAGATATCGTGAACTTCGTCTGCAATGCGTACCAAGTGTCGGAGACTGGTGTAAACTTCCATGATGGCTAAGACTTTGCAGACGTCTGCTGTCAGACTCTGCTGCCATAATCCACGAATAATTGTGTTATCCACAGGCTTGTCATCTTATAATTGAAACATGTTACAGGTGTTGTGACGGAGTGTGGTCAACCATTTCTACGCCGGAGAAAAGCTTCCATAGGTGTTGCTCGTCAGTAGACGAAGTACGTAAAATGATGGCATGTTGAAATGCATCGTACGGATTAACATCAGGGCTTTTGTGTATTAAATCATCAACCTACTTTGCGACTGACGGTGGCAATATATCAACTACACGGTTATACTGGGCTCGTTAAGTTTTCACGGGGTATGAGTTGAATAGTGCTTTGATTTGTGCGAACCAGATGCGAGGGTCGTACATACCAAATGAGGGAAGGCTAAAGTGTGACAGCTTCTGTATAAATATCCTCAGATGGTGTATCAGATAATGCTAACTCAAGATCCATTTCCTAAATGAAAAATATATATGACAGCAAAATCAAAATAAATGGGAGTGTATGGTATAAACAAAAAATTCAAAAATAAAAAACTTCGGGGCTCACCAATTTTGTAGCGGTTGATCCAGCGGAGTTTTCACCACTAAGAGCTTACGCTTTCTGGTTATTGTACCCAGTTAAACGGAAAATACATATCAACGTAAAACGTCGTACAAATCTAAAGCAATCACACGATTGACTTGTCCCAAAACATTATAACATTATAACAAAACAATGGCGAAATATGTACGATTAATAAAATAACATATACTATGATGCAAACATCATACATTAAAAGAAAGTTAACCAAAGTGTTGTTTAAAACATTGTGTCTGAAGGAAACGAATTGAGGATAAGTGACCCGATTCACTGTAACATAAACTTGCATGATGATAGGATGATTTATGAGCAATTCAAACGCGCACACGATCAAAATGTTGAAGGTTTCTACGAAAAAAATGGAGTATAGCTTTACTTAATCAAATCTCCGGAATCTAGATTTTTTACGAATTCAATTCGCCGTTTCTCTGTATCTTTCCCGAGTGATATACTGCGCTGTTAATTCTGGTTTAAGTGACCGCTTTTAAACCGTTATCTGGAAATTAGGGAGAAATTTCCGTATTAGTCCCTGTAGGAGAGTCAGATACATTTACGAAACGAACACGCTAATGGAACGTATAATTACTTAAGATATGCGTATGTTTTCCCACCAAAGTATGTGTGCAATCTCTAGCTAACAAAACATTACGAGAGATATATAGGCTCACTTCTGCTGAATTCTCAGCCTTACAAACCAGAGTTATTTCAAACACGTTCCATATTTTTCCAATTGTATAATGTATTTGATCAAATGGAAATCACTACTTTTAGGTTTAATTCGATATTTTAAGCTCCATTCTTATTATTGAATAATCCTAGTCGCTTATTTTTAAATATGTTTAAAAAAAATATAGCTATCGTTCATTTTTCTAAGTAATAAATTCATACACAGTAATACGCCGCCATTTACCATATACTACTTTTAACAACAGGTCGACGGATACAGTCCACTCACAACTCATTTAGCTACTTAAAATGTAAAATTCTGATGGCCAATAAAACGCTTATTGAAAAAGCTAAGGATCATACAACTACGATGGTTATAATGTATACGTACCTGAGAAGGATTTTACAAATCAAGGCTTAAATGGCTGTAATCTAGAGTTACTGTTAAATAAACTCACCACAGCTCAACAGTTTTCTTAAAAAAATTACTTAGTAGTTAACAGACTGGTTTCGCAAGAGCGTAGTGAGTTTTGAAACAGTGGCATTGGTGGTCCAAATTCAATTTTGAAGTTGTTTTCACTTAGCATCGTAACAGCAAAAATTAGGATGACAAATGCATGAAATCATACGTTTCTGAGTTTCTGAGTTGATTACGAAAACTCTTCTTGTGAACGAAAATTTCATTCTAATAGCTTTATGACATGCATTGATATGATATTTTATCCAGGATGGTGAGGTAGCTGATGCATTTGAAAATCTATTTTTCATGTGGAATGTTTTATGAACATTTTATTTGCTTTCATGCAACACCTGATTTTCGTATTCTTCTAAGATGAAGATTAAATGACTTGCTTCGGTAGGAGTTCATTTTCGTTAACTCACATACGAGCAGTAATTTTTATCGATGATAGGTGCACTCGGATCTAATATGACGTTGAAAGTGCAACTTCAACATAATATCATCTGGTTAAATTATCTTCAATATTATCTATTACACCATTCGCATGTGTCGAGAAAAGGGCGAGAGGTGGTGCACTGAAATTAATCTGAGAAATTCGTTCAAGATTTCTTCCTTTATCCAGTGAGTGTCATGCACTACTTGAAAACTGTAATTGATCGATTGTTTTATGTTTCTTAACCATTATATTTATATTATTATGGGAATTAATAGTGAGTTTCCATAATATGTCGCACATCATATATACAATTCAGAATGCTTATCTCGGCTTACTCGACAATTTATTAATGTATTGCGTTCTATAATCACACTGGAAGCACATATGTTTTATCGATTTTTCTCACAGCTCTTAGGCATAGTCGGAAAAACAAGAATGTTTTAATATTCAACCCCCTTTTCAGCAGTCAAAATTCAACATTCGAAAATTTTTTATAACACAAAGCCTTATGTTAGCCACTGGAACGGAATATTGAAGATTAGGAGAGACAGAAGAAATGATTGAAGATCAGCCTTAATAAATCCATTTTGTCTTACAAAACTTTTGAAGAGTTTGATTTTTCGTTGATATATTTTATTGAGTAGTAATCTAACCATTTCTGTCCAGCTTTATGACAGATATTTCATAGCTGAGATTTGATGCGCACTGATTTATCAGGTAAGTATTCCATTTTCCAACTCAATTTTTCCGGCGTAAATGGGTTTTATGTGTAGGAATTAATTGCCTTTGAAATGATTCAATATATTTTCGAACGCATGTTTATGAACTCTAAAGCCTTCTATTATTAAACAGTGTGATTTTTTGTTTGAAAAAAAATGATTCACACCGCGGTGAATTTTACGTGAACGTTTAACAACCCTAGCGTTAGTAAATCACTAATAACAAGTTTTGGGTTACTGATCACAACCTTATTCTATTTTCACTTAAATATATAGCTTTAATTTAAATCGAACGAGCATCACGAGGCATAAAATTCATACGTAGTAGTACCACCACGCGGCGAAGTTTAAGGAATACGGAAGTCTGTATTACCTTACAGATGTTACATGCACGCATTCCTCACATTCTATTAAACGGTTGGTATATTCATAGAATATTTTGCTAAGCACATAGGTAACACGTTTTGATTGGTGCAAGTTGCCAAGCATATTTATCCAAAAGGCTTGGCGACTTGCACCAATATAAACGTTTTAAAATCAATTGGTAGCTTTTTCTTAGGTCAGTATTCATTAAGAGCGCCCAAAGCGCTTTGCAATCGCAAACAGTCAACATTATATGCTCTCTGCATGGAAACTTGATATCGCTAGCAATATGAAATCCTAGCATGAAAACCGTTCATTTAATAATAATGTAAACCAAAAAATGACCTCACAATGACTCCTCTTACTCCGTTTATCGCAAAGGGCCATGTTCATATCTAAATTATATTCAAGCCATAAAAGAAGCTGTTCATTAATGTCCAACTGTTTCTATTTCTCTTAATAATCTGTACTCATCAAATCAAACTAAGACAAGGTTTGCTCTCGCTGTTGCGTGTCCATCTGACAGGTCGTGATACGACAACCAGTGGAGAGAATCACCAATTCCTGCATGCATCTGTTGTTGTGGAAACGAATTGTGATTGAACCTATTAAAATCTCTCGACATGTTTGAGCAGCGAACGTGAATATTGTTTCATCCATCAAATTATTTGGTTCATTCGTTTAACTTTTGAGGATTCGTTAGATAAGAGCGATGCAATCGAACGCCAGGATCCAATGGTCAAATTAAATAATGTGATTCAAAGTAGAAGTCCATGCTTCCTGATAATATACGCTACATGTCTCTCACAATCATGAGCAAGAGTGTAACAGAATGATAGTTCTTAGATTCAGATCAACAAAATCAATGAAGATAAGTTCAAGTGCGCCGGAATTTCGAAACTTGCTGTACCATTTACTGTAACAACACATAGTTAAACAGGTTGTAAGCCGTTTGAAAGCTTGATATGACACGATCTGAGGACATCCAGTGTGATGCCATTCCAAAAATTTAGTTTAGCCAATTTATACTTATCAATTGCTGGATTTATCAAAATTTCGCCAAAAGTATTCCACATTTGTCTGAAAACAACGTGCAATGAAAAAACTAATTGTATGATGAATTTAAATCAATTAATTGCGAGAGCAATTCGGTTTGCGCGCAGTTCTCAGTTATTTCGCTACAGTTATGTTTTGACAGCAATCATACGTGATATAAATTTCGCTTTTGCTATCATAATGTTTAAGGAAACACGGATTTTCATTCCTTTTTAAAAACAGCATTAATTTGCGCAATTCCATATATTCTCAATTAGGAAAAGTCACTTTAGCGTGAAACATGGAAATGATACAAAATAGTAGAATTTTTGACAGTTTAAAAACCATCTTCACAAGTTTTTGTTTTAAAGCCAATGTGACAAAACGTGTAACAGTGCAATGGATTGCACATAAATGTACAAGAGAAAAGGGTTAGTAAGTCTTAATAGAGTGAGTTCCAATTAACTTGTTACCATTGTAACAACATTGTTTTATTGTACAATTGATCTTGATAACGCACTTTCCGTTGATTCGAGTTCCGTGATTGCTACCCTGTACCTTCGTGCACCCTTCTGGCTACCGCGTTAAACATTTCATCTCCTGTGCCTTTTCTCTAACTTTCTTGGGGACGTTATTGTAGTGGTCAGTCCACTACAAATTGGTGAGCCCGACGTGATGCACGCATCCTTCGTGTATCCCTTTGGTACGCAGGTACCTCCCGCTGTGGAAATCGTAGCACGCGCCACCCCCGGATCACTGACGCTTGTCGCCATCCTATCCGGTAGCCCGAAATACACGCATTCTTAGTGTATTCCTTCCGGTACGCATGATCCTCTCGTTGTGAAAACCGTTGCACGCGCCACTCCCGGATCATCGACGCTTGTCGCCATCCTATCCGGTAGCCCCTACCATCAGCACACGCCGCCCAACACGAAACTTATCAGACAAGGTCCTTACCAGCCCGACGACACGCCATTCAGCTTTCTCTAAGCAAGGCCGTTCGCCAACGACCTTGGGGGTGCAGGAACTTCTCAGCACGGACTATGTTTTCGAAGCTTCTGGTTCTCCGTTGTCAAGCCTACGGATGTGCCTACATCTGCTCCTACTCTGTTCATACTAAAACCATGCGTAAAATGTACATTGAATTTATTTTATTGACAACTAACTGTTTAAATCTGCTGGTATTTTTGTATATTTTTACCATTTTGTTTTACCAAACTACTTCAATTTATTCGTTCTTGAGCTTATTTTTGTGTATCTTTATTTGGCCGTTCGCGCGCTATTTGAAGTTGTGATTACTCGTGTTCATTGTTGCTGTTAAATATTCTTGTTTTGGATTCAGTACGAAGCGAAATAATTGAGGTTTGCTATTTTATTGTATAATTATTTTGCTTCAATAGTACCGTACTCATCTCACGTATTGGCTTGTCAATATATTGGTGGTTTTGGACGCGTAACTCAACCGTTGGATAGACACATTGGTGTTTATAACGTGACTGAAATCTTTGACGTTGAACTCGATTTTCCCCGGACCGTTTTGGCGGTTACAGTACTCAATTTGATTCGTTGAAGCAGTACTTAACTTTTGACTGTACTCAATTTGCTTCGTTTGGAACATTGGGACAGTTCTCAATAGGCTTCGTTTGGAACATTGGGACAGTACGCAATTTGGTTCGTCGAATCAGTACTCAATTTGTTCCGTTTGAAACATTGGGACAGTACTCAAATTGACAGTACTAAATTTGCTTCGTTTGGAACATTGGGACTGTACACAATTGGCTTCGTTTCGAACATTGGGAAAAGATGGAGAACAAATGGTCGAAGATTCATCCAAGAAACAATGCAAAGGACCTGTTTGACGGGCAAGTCGGTGTTTCTTCATTGGTTGATAACATATCATGCTCTGGTTCGGTAGTTAGTTCTAGGTCTCATAATCTTGAAGCGCAGTTTGTGTTAGCATACTTAGCGTCAAGAGGGTGAGTTAGAAATGTTGATATGTGCGAATGCTACTCGAATTGCACGACTAAGATTTGAACTGTCTATGATGGATGAGTCTATGCAACATCTTGAAATGATTGAGCATTTGACGAAGAAGGACTGCCTCACTTCACCTAATCATTTGAAGGATCTTGTTTCAAATGATAGTCCCGATACCGCATTTGGTCTGCTTATTAGAGCGGACGTGTTACGAGCGTATCGTGGGACTAAACAGAAAGATGGCCATTTTGAAGTGTGTTTACCTTGGAAAAGAGATTTCCATAGAATCTGCCGCAACCGTAAACAAGCAAAGTCGCGTTTACAGAGTCTGCGTTCTAGGTTTCTGCGAAACTCTGAGTTACTTCAAAAATATGCAAGCGTGATGGAACACAATTTTATCTGTGGATATGCAACTCCTGTTCCGGATAATCAATTGTCGACAAACGTTCGACCTCGATGTAATCTTCCTTACTGTGCAGTTATTAACCCTAAGAAACCTAGTAAGTTAAGGGTGGTACACGATAGTGCCTCATGTGATAAACAGGTAACGAGGGAAGAAATAAAAAGGCTGAACTATGTTTGACAGATGTGCGAGTTTTGAAGATCTGGGTGTCCAATGTTCGGGAACCGCAATCACTAAGAATTCCTCGATCTATGAAGCGCAAAGGTGCTCACGTAGTTCGGTCTCAATTACGTGCATTCTGTGATGCGTTGGAACTTAGGTATGAAGCCGCGATTTACATTCGATTTAGTCCTAAGTCGGATCTCTCATATTGTTGCCTACTCTACTCGAAGTCGCGCGTTGCTCTAGTCAAGCCTGCTACTATTTCGTGTCTGGAATTAGTTGCCGCTAAGCTGGTAGTATCACTTACTACCGTACTCAAGGAAGAAATTCATTTCGAATTAGATCAAACATGCTTCTGGACTGATTTGACTGTACCGGAAGAAAATGCAACGATATCATTAAACCTGGATGCTGTTACCGTAACTGTTTTTGTCACGTGAAGGGACCACGCCAGCTAGATTGGTTGTGGTAAGGCATGGAAAACGTCTGGCTTCTAACCAATCTGGCTGAAAAGGCCGGTGAATTGTGTTACATGTGTGAGGCATGGAGAACGTCTTGTGCATTGTGACATTATCTCACTTTGTTCCTTGATAAAAGCGTCTGATTGCCATTATAATATGATCAGCGATGGGTAAAGATATAGGGTAGGATACCAGAGCATGTACGTTGTTAGCCTTTGAGAAATCCGGCGCGGATTTCGGGGGGCGGTGTAAAATGAACATTGAATTTATTTTATTTGCAACTAACTGTTCAAATCTGCTTGTATTTTTGTATATTTTCAACATTTTGTTTTACCAAAATACTTCAATTTATTCGTTCTTGAGCTTATTTTTGTGTATCTTTATTTGGCCGTTCGCGCGCTATTTGAAGTTGCGATCACTCGTGTTCATTGTTGCTGTTAAATATTCTTGTTTTTGGATTCAGTACGAAGCGAAATAATTGAGGTTTGCTATTTTTATTGTATAATTATTTTGCGTCAATAGTACCGTACTCATCTCACGTATTGTCTTGTCAATATATTGGTGGTTTTGGACGCGTAACTCAACCGTTGGATAGACACATTGGTGTTTATAACGTGACTGAAATCTTTGACGTTGAACTCGATTTTCCGAGGACCGTTTTGGCGGTTACACCATGCCAGACAGGCGAATCCCGCTAGCAGCACGTTTACCCCATGTGATTCGGCTCCGGCAGCACGTTCACTCCATGTGAGACGTGACTCAATTTACTACTTATCGGTTTTCGTGTATCCTACCCTGGTCACCACCGACAATCGACACAGGCAGATCAAGTGCCTTGGCTGACTTCGAAGTTACTGGTTGCTGAGAGACTATGTTCTAGCCTGGAACGACCTGACAATGCTTGGCCAGTTCAATTGTCAATTCCTGATCAGAAGTCTCCTCTGACCAGACTTCTTGGAAGGGGCTGTGTAACAACATTGTTTTACTGTACATAACAATCGACCTTGATAACGCACTTTCCGTTGATTCGTGTTCCGTCATTGCTACCCTGTACCTTCGTGCACCCTTTTGGCTTCCGCGATAAACATTTCATCTCCTGTGCATTTTCTCCAACATTCTTGGGGACGTTATTGTAGTGGTCAGTCCACTACACCATCTACGAAATTATGCCATGGTACTATTTGTTTCATAGCTTATTAACTGTTTTCAGAATTTTTCATTCTTCTTATTTATTTCGAAGCTGGAATTAAACACTAGATAACTTCTTGTTTTTTTCACAATCAGATTCACATATATAAAGTAACTCCAAATTCATCCAAAATCACTTCAAATTATATGCAAAATGCATTCACCAAATCTCATGCATTATTCTGAAATTCAATGATGTTGAAAAAAACGTAACACCTTTTTGTTAGATTCATGAGAATACAAAATTATATTCCGAATGTTCATACTAATAGTTCATTCGTACAAGCCACATACGTATGCCTCGTTGTATACACCTACAATTTTGCCGTTCCAAATCTCTATTTTATTCAGTCAGAACGTTAATATGACTGCCAAAACATCACACTAGTTCAAACATATCTCTGAAGCAATATTTAGTACTGTTTTCAAAGAAAACTGAATTTAGTTTACTCTTCGAATTTGTACCCAGGTTTACGTAAGTTAAATTTGATTTTCAAAATTATTTGCGAAAATTACTGAAAGGGCCTCAACATTCAACAAATTAGGCAACTTCCAGGCAGCATGCACGGTGAACATGAAATATGATGGTTGTTTGTGTAACTTCTGTATAAATAATACCAAATATTTTATCTATTTAGATAAATAATTCGAACAGATTATTCGAAAATGTTCGAAATTGTTGCTTTTTAGGTGTTCAATTCACGAACGGTGTAAAATCACAAAGGTTCTACGACAAAAATATCCTCTCAATTGGTAAATGACACGTTTCGATGAAAAGATGTTAAAGATGGCGAAATTGATTATAGCTGATCTAGTGGAATTTGAGATGTAAAATAGATTATGTAACATACATTATAAAGTAGAGTAAGAAATTATATAGAGCATGTAGAGTGATAATGGAAGCGTTAAAGGAGCGCCTACGTGAAAAACATTGGAACTGCGAGCCACTGTTAGCTTGGGATGAAATGCGGATCCTGATCCAATTGTTCCCAACTGATGTGCAAGAAAGTGGTCATGAAGTGAGTGTGATGGAAAGCCGTGCAAATATGTGATTTTGTTCAAAACCCACAGTTACTGGAAGCTGTTAACTCTCATGTTTCAAGCAGTAAGCAACTCAAAGAATGGCATATATATAAACTAATTATCGTATATGGCTAAGTCTGAAAAATAATCTCTACCCTACGGTCAATAAACTTCGGGGATAGTCTGTCTGAGAAAATGATAGCTTGCATGAAAATAGCTAGGTTTATAAGTATTCAGATGGCCTATCACAGAACAATATAACGATAATAAATCTTCCATTAATTTTTAAAAAAGTCAATATAAGTTGTGTTTTAATAAGTGATCTTTTCAATAATGTATTGACGTATAAACATTCTGAAACTTTCCCAAAGTTTTTGTAAGTTTTTTTTCTTCGTTTGGGTTCCTACTGTGCAGTCGCATTTTCTGTTGCTCTGACACTCCTGCTCATATCTTCGCCGAATCTGCTTGGATTTATTTTATTCCAAAAATTCTGTGCTACCTTTGATCATATCTATCGGAATTTATTTGTTCTGCTCTTGTCAACGGATTAGCAGCAAAGTTATCATATCGGCGTAAATTTCAC
Source organism: Atriophallophorus winterbourni (assembly GCA_013407085.1). Taxonomy (NCBI): domain Eukaryota; kingdom Metazoa; phylum Platyhelminthes; class Trematoda; order Plagiorchiida; family Microphallidae; genus Atriophallophorus; species Atriophallophorus winterbourni. The sequence continues at coordinate 9,210 of JACCGJ010005189.1, read as the reverse complement.
AGTTTGCTCACGCGCGCAAACTTTTTTTAATCGCTAACTATTCTACGGTTTTTGCTATCATTGCAAAGATCGCGTCGAGTTACGCATTTTGATACTTGTTTCTGTGTTCTAGCTTGTGTAGTTAACGAATTATATTGGATTATTTGATACATGACGAAATCACGGGTTCCAAAACAGCCACCTCAACCCGTCGAACAAAACCCGTCACACACCCGAACAACCCAATTCAGGCTACTAACATGTTTGACCGCATCACGAGAACCAACATATGGAATAAAAAATCGATCGATCAAACTGTGACAGCGACATCGAACTTGACCTCATTGCCAAGTGCCTGGATCCAGCGGACGCAACAATTGTCACGGCCGGCCCAGCTGAATGGACGAATCTCGACACGCAGAATTGTCCCGAAGTCACGTGCAAAGCATGCGAACAACCGGTGAGTCCTATGGAGCGTAAAGTAATAACGTGTTTTCTGTGTATGGGTGAAATCCATGGTAAATGCGACCGTCATTTGGCCCCTGACTCGATAGCATTATTAAATAATGAAATGGTTCCAGGTGCTTGCTATGTCTGTGTTCGTTGCAGAGCTAAATCATTGCACTATAACGATACTTTTGGATCCAAAATAGAAAATAGAATGGCCGGTTTGGAGTTGGGCCTTCGACGTGTGGAAGAAATGTTGGTAAATCATGCGAGTACGCAAGTGATCACTGCTGTAAACCATCATATCAATACATCGATTTCGGAACCACCATTGAAGGAATCTAAGACTAAGGCTATTCGTGTGCCAAAAAAGCAAAAATGCAGAGTTATTCCCGTTTTGGAATCAGCTAAAACGTCCACAGAATTAGGAAATTCTTACAGAGATATGCTGTTACGGTCGACCTCAGCTGTACACTTCAAAACTGCTGTACCCGACTCACAAAGTCAAGCAACAAAGGTTTTTAATTCTAAAACGCCTGACTTTCCGATACGAAAAAAGAACACCCCATACACGCTGAACGTGATATGTACGAATGTCAGCGAGTCCCAAGAAAGCCTGTTTGATAGCAAACAGAAACATGATGTCGATAAATGGTCTGAACTTTGTCACCTAATGAAAATTGAACATGTAAACGCAGAAAAGGTGACTCGTCTAACCCGCCATTCATCTTCACCTCATATTGGTTAACCTCGCTTGCTCAAGGTAACACTAAAATGCGAGGCTGATATCGAGAACGTATTGCTGAATGCATACCTACTCAAGTCAGATTCAGACTCAAACTGCCGCATATATCCCGATTTACCATGGTGGGAAAGGAAGGGCAGCTTGAACGACAGGGAACAAACGGTATCGCGAAGTATAGTTCTACTTGGTGTACCAGAAAATACTTCTAAAGCATCGAATCAGGAAACGGTAGAGCACGACGTCAAACAATGGCGCTACATTGCGTGTTCTCTCGATATTTCTAATGCCGTTGTTGTGGACACTTTTCGAGTTCCTTTTTCGCAAAAATACAAGGGGGATGGACCGAAACCTCTGAAGATTACGTTCTTGACCAGCGCTATGGCTGAAATAGTAAGGTCGAAATGGACAAAAAAGAAACGAACACTACCCAAGGATGTTAAACTTAGCCCACCCAAACCAATGAGTGAGACACACTCGCGGCTGGGGGCGGTAGACGGTAGCGTTCCCACCGAAACGGAAGCAATCAATACATCAAAAAACGTAGTGGGTCCGGCTCAAACCGAGTCGGACTGAGTACATCATGGTCCGGCTCTCAGGGGGTCGGACATACAAACATCATCCGCATAAGCTCGCTACACACGAAAACCACTGTTAAATGCCTATACACAAATGCACAGTGCTTGCGGAACAAAATCGCCGAATTGTCTCACTTTAACGCTCAGTTTTCTGCTGACATGATTGCTGTTACGGAAACATGGTTTTACGATCAGGTGAACGATTGCGAGCTGGCACTTCCCAACATGATCCTACTTCGACGAGACCGTTCAAGATCAGGTGGTGGAGTTGCTTTGTATTATAACGAACGTCTTCAATGCACAGCTGTACCTGACACAAGGTTTGAGCTAGAAGACACCATGTGGTGTAGCCTTCGCTTGGAAACTGGAGAGAACTGTATACTTGGTGTGATCTACCGCTCGCCCAACTCTTCCGATGCCCACAATGAAGCGTTGTTACAAATGATGCGCAACGCTAGAAATCTTAGAGGATGCCAATTGTTAATAATGGGTGATTTTAACCTCCAACATCTCTACACCAAAGTGCGCATACTCAGCAATCCCTTGAGTACAAATTCCGTGAGATTATCACTTTCACTCCCCTATACAACCATGTCCATTCATTCACTCGACAAAGGGGCCTCAATGAATCGTCAATTCTAGATCTGGTTTCAACCTCCGAAGCAACAGCAGTGGAGTCAGTGCAGTATCATAGTCCTTTGGGGCTAAGTGACCATCTTGTGTTGTCCTTCGAATTCGTGTGCAACGCCCGAAGGGCGTCGGGCGACGTTAAGTTCATCAGGAGAGTCGATTACTTCGGCCTTCGCGGTGCCCTTACGATTATGGAGGAAAAACATCTCGATCTTACGAATGCAGATACTCATTGTTCTAGTCTGTTAAGTTATATCGGTACAAAACTAGACGACAATTCTACCAGTGTTCCCAAAAGGAAATCGAGAACATTTTGCTTCAAACTTCGAAGCCGCACTCGGAAGTGTATAGCCATGCGAAATTCCGCATGGGCTGCACAAGAAATAATACGAACAGACGCATCTTGGGAACACTTTCGTAGTTTTCGTAACAAGGTGACGTCCCTAATTCGAGAAGACAAGCAATATCACCATTGGAAGCTGATCGACCAGATGGAACGACATCCTAAGTTGCTGTACACCATCGTAAACACCGCGACCAAGGTTAAGCCAGGTGTATTTCCTATCCAGACAGAGAACGGACTGACTGATAATGTCAAGGATACAGCTGATGCCCCAATATCATTTTATGCGCAAGTATTTTGTCCAAAGAACGTGTCAACGCTGACGTCTTTGCCGCACCCACTACAAGTCGAATGCCTTAGCAACATCGAGGTAAATCCTACGGTTGTGCGAAAGCATCTACGCCGGCTGAACGTTCGCAAATCACCAGGAGAGGATGGAATAACACCCGCTGTTCTGGAGTCATGCGAGCTGGAGCCTTGTGGCCCACTAAGTGGTCTATTCAGGCACTCATTGAATACGGGAACCGTACCAACTCAATGGAAAACCGGTGTTATCACACCAATCTACAAAGGGGGCAGTCGTTCTGATCCGGCGAATTACCGCCCCGTGACGCTTCTTTCAGCGGTTTCTGAAATTTTGGAACGCCTGGTGTGTGAACGACTTGTTGAACATCTCGAGAACCATCAGCTAATAACTTTCACACAACACGGATTTAGGAAAACATATTCATGCCTGTCTAACTTGCTCACAACTCTAATTGACTGGACGCAAGCACTAGACCAAAAGGGTTCCGTCCATGCCGGTTACTTAGATATATCTAAAGCTTCGACAGAGTGAATCACTCCTTACTGCTTTAGAAGCTGCAGAATGTTGGCGTCATCGGAAACCTACTAACATGGTTTACAAGTTACCTGCCTGGACGCAAAGTAAAAGTTACCTGCAGATAACGTAAACCCGGCTGGTGAACACATTTTGGTTCGATTCGTCGACAATTCTTCAAGAGTATTGGAGTACACAGCGTACTCTACTCCCATGCTATTAACCACGACCTCTCTCATCCCCCAGAATTTCTTAGATTTTCTTATTCTGTTGGATTTATGTTCCCTTTTCCATCTTCTTAACCAATCTTTCCATAAAAAAACATGAATTGATGCATATATAATTTATTTATCAATTTTTTATGACAATTCATTACAATTCACTTCACTTTTTCCATAATTACCTTCCATTTATGTTCTCCATGTTTTCCCTTCCTTGCAATTTCTAAATTCTGACAAAATTTAAATGAAACCTTATTGTTATTAGACATTGAGATTTTTTTCTTACTTACTGTATATACATTCCCATTACTGAACGGAAAAAAATGTTTAAATATCCCGCTCACTTCGGTCATTCGCACCGTTATATTTTCTTTTGCTGTTCCAATTTTGATAAACTTATCATGTATTACATGCCTTGAATATCTAAGAATATATAATATTATTATTAGAATAGATGGTGAAACTTCTCGAACAATTGAAGTCACGAGCGGAGTCCCTCATGGTTCGGTTCTCGGTCCGATACTGTTTCTCATATTTATAAACGATCTACCGAACTTACTAGCATGTAAGCTTGTTTTATTCGCTGATGATGTAAAAATCTGGACGAAGGTCAACTCTATCGAGGACTCTCAAGTTCTGCAAGGAGATTTGAATAAGCTGCACCAGTGGTCAATCCAAAACAAACTGCCATTTAATTTCCGCAAGTGCAAAATGTTGCAAGTCGGAAAACCCTTTCCCTTTACATACACACTTGAATGGAGTACATCACAAAAAGATCTCGGAATCTTGGTGTCTGGCACTTTGAAGAACAGCCTACAGTGCGAAGCCGTCTACAAGCGTGCGTGCAGCTTGCTCGGTTTACTGAAACGCATTTTCGGACGTTTCCCACCCCACTCACTCGCGAAATCACTAAACACTTACATGCATCCTGTCGTTGACTACGCTGTACAAGCTTGGACGCCATGGATGGAAAAAAACATCTCGCTCCTCGAACGAATTTATCACAAGGCAACCAAAACGGTTACCGGATTAAATAATTTACCCTTTGAGCAGCGACTGACCAGACTTGGACTGTGCACCCTCGAGCGCAGGCGTATCCTACACGACCTCACTCTGACATATCGAATCATCTACGTGAAATCCTACCTTCTCAAACACCTCCTCAAGTTTGGTTCGGTTGTCCCCACACGCAGCCACCCTTTGACCCTTCAAATCCCACACTCACGCTTGAATTGTAATCGTCACTTCTTCGCTGTTCGTGTATGCTTCTTGTGGAATAGCTTGCCGACAGATATTGTTACCTCAGCGAACGAGCACATCTTTAAACAAGGGTTACGAAACCTTATGTTGAGAACTACTGCGTTGGCCCCTACCTATTGATGTCTATTTTTTTAACGCATGGAACTACCGTCCATCCAAAGATTCTTTTCCCTCAGTCTGTGTCGCCATTGAGGATAATTTTTGTTCCACCTATGAAGAACACGGATATGATCATACAAGTAACGATTTTTTTAATTTTTCATACGTATATCCTATGGTACTGTACAACAATTTGCTTTTTTACCCATTAATCTTGAATGTCGAATCCTGTGTTACATGTGTTTTGGAATTACAGATATTTGTTCAATCCGTGTAGCGACGATGATGTATCGCTTATACAACCGGGAATAAGAATATCTTTACCTGACCGGTATATTTTTTAAAGCCTCATGACCTTCGCCTACACTGATTACCTTGTATTGCAAAAACCGTTTTCAAATGCTAATGCATTTTATGGCATCAAATGTGAAGGAAATATTTGATAATTATTGATAATTATTTGATATTTATTGGTCACTAGTTATGATGGCTCTATGAAATTAATATTCAAATCTAGCCATGACTATAAAAACGTGTACACAGTATAGGTCCATTATATAATTGTGGGCATAAAATGGCTTAAACCTATAGAAGAATATTTGTCTATTGCTGACAGCATTCATACTGAAAAAAAATCTGTGCGCGTGATTGAACAATCACATTCCTAAACACAATTGCTAATGAAACGGTAAAAATTTTCGATATCAAAATTAAAATGTACACAAATGTGAGACCAGTAACACTTGTTCCTACAGTTTGTGTTTATCTTTGTCATGGTCACTATTATGCCGACCTTGTACAAATCATGGCCTTGATTTTATTGTTTGCTTTAAATGCTTCTCTGTAATTTTGGCCATGAGAGACATATGAACATTACAAATATAACTGCTAGACATTCGTGATGCCACTATCTGGATCCAATGAATTTATTTCAAATTTGCTTAATCTATCCTTTCAAAGGTATATTTCGTTTTCTCATTTTCGTAGCCCTCCTAATGCCTATGATGTTTTTGCCGGGTGTGAAATCAATGGTCATGCTCTATTCTCTACTGGTTTTCGCAAGCCCATATTGATTCCAAAAAAAGATGGACTTCGAATAAAAGTTCCCACATCTTTTTATCCGCATCAATTGCTGAGTCTCATCGGTACGATTTAGTATTTAATGTGAGTTTTTGGTCTAGATCCGGAAACCGTAGTTGATGTAATTGATGTCAGAGCCCAAGAAGAAATTCAAATGCATTTAAAAGATCTAATTTCTCACTTTGAACGTGCACCCAGGGTGCGCTTGTTAAATCTGCTCAGTCTTGAATTTTCTCAAACAAAGTTAGTTCCAATGTTTTCGCAAATAAATTAGGTTATCTGAACTAGTCGAACCACCGCACGTTGTTAATGAGCTCAGTCTCATTTCAAATTCTTGGATATCTGATAATGAAGAGGAGAGTGGGTGTTGTAACGTCCCTTCAGTCCAGAAATATTGTTTGTTGAGTATGCGAGGAAGTTATACGGATTTCCACGTTGATTTTGGTGGATCTTCTGTTTGGTATCATGTTCTGTGGGTATGTACTAAATTTTTCCTTATTTAAGGGTGAAAAAATATTTTATTTGATACCTCCATCTTCGCAAAATTTATCGCTTTATTGGACGTGGATTCAAAGCCCCAATCATCGAAGTACCTTCTTTCCAAATCTATTGCAAGAATGCCCGTGTGTTTCAGGTAACACATTAGGTTGCATTGATTTTCGTATCTAGATTCCAAAGTCTCCAACGTCATTGAGTTGCATGTTTCAACCGGTCAAACCATACTCCTTCCCTCTGGGTGGATTCATGCTGTTTATACAGTTTCTGACTGTTTAGTATTCGGTGGGAATTTCCTAACGGAATTACACATACCAATGCAATTAAGGTATTTCGCTTATTTAGTTTCATAGGAATTCTCCCCGATTCTCTGTATTACAGATAACCCTAGCATTTCGTGCATAAATTTATAAATTTTCTTAAAATTCGGTTTATCCTTCATTTAGTTAACACCGCAAGCTGGGAAGAACTGGCTCTTGACCGCTCACTTTGGAGGCATTGTATAAAGCGTCGACTGCAAGCCGGGGAGGAGCAAATACAGCTCCTGGCTGCTGAACGCAGATCACGCCGCCGGCGTGCAACTGATGCAATACAACAGAGTTCTGACTATCGTTGCAAGCGCTGCGGGAGATATTGTTCCTCCCGAATCGGACTTTTTAGTCATTAAAAAAGTTGCAAAACATGAAATTCATGCGATGTGATTTACATCCATGGTCGACATCGACCGACAAAGGCCAACAACAAGTTAACACCGTGCTAAATTGATTTACCGCCGGTAGTGAGCTGCATGCGGAAACACCCTTGAGTCTCTCCGTCATTTCTATTTCTGTTTTCACAATCGTATCCTTCTAAGTTTTGGCAACCTGACATTATCTTAGCCCACTTACAGTCTATGACTGTGCGGTACTTTGCCTGGATCAGGCTGGTGATTTCATCATCATATAATTCACACCCGAAACAAATAAATGACAATACAACTCTGTTTCGTGGGCTTCGTGCTGTATGAATTATCGCATATACATTATTCAATAGTTTATTATGGTATAAGTAGCTAAAAGTTTATACAAACCGCAGGGTAGATTGAGCAATAAGTCGAAAAAGCAAAGAAATAAATGTTTGAAGTTCCAAGGATGATGGATTTTGAGCTTAATTGTATTATATTACTTTTGTTTGTTTATTTTGGTTAACTATTTTTCTTGCGTTTGTTAATTTTAGTTTCTCAAGCCACAATTTCGTGGGTATCATATATTGCGGCGTACATGTTTTTTTAATTTGAATGAAGAACTTGCCTCAAGTTGGGAAGTGGGTGCGACACTTTCCGCTAATAAAAGACGTCTTTCAAGGCTGTACTTAGCACCTAGAGCTTTTGCTTTATTTTGTCACAAAATCATGAAGCTGCTTTGTTTTAACTCTTAAAATGTGTTCTCGTGAATGTTAGCAACACCTCAATATAAATAGATTTCCTCTGTGATTGGTTTACTTAAATTTTGTTAAATGGTCTAAAATTATAGTCTACTGACTCAATAGATTAAATGGGTAATAAACGAATGGCTATCGGTAGTCTACGAAATCGTGCATGTGCGTTTGAAAACACCGTTCTAGATTCATACTAGTTACTTAGACTATGCTTTGGCTTTTCTATTGTCTACGCGTTTAGAAACATCCTGGAAACCTTTAATGACAGTAAAATATCATTTTGTTTCAGAATGCATTTCACTACCAATGTAGCATGCATTAACCTATACATAAAAGAAGTGCCACAAAATTCCGTATCCAGACTGTTGGTCATCCCCTCTTGCTTAAGTAATCAGTAATATTAATCCAAAGTCAAACCTTTTCGCAAAAGATGTCCGAGATGCTTTAACGTTGACCCATGGCAGTACTCTATCAAATCATTTCGCTAGATTGAGCAAATTAAATTTGAGCTGTTTGGTCGGTGAAAAGAGCTATGAACGCAAATGTATTATCGTGTACTTTGTTTAAACTTTTGTGCACATTCGTAATTGTTGACTCAAATGTCCAAAACGACGTCTGAAATGTATCCATCTGCTGACAGCAAACAGTCGGAAACCGGTTGCGTGGTGTAAATTCGGGGTTTGTGAGCAATGCATCACTCACATTTAAAACGCGTTTGAACAGCTTTCCATTAATTCTCTTCAGTAAATCTGTAAGTGCATTTAGTTTATTAAATAATAGGCTCAAAGGCTATCGTTTAAGATTTTAACAGATTATAAACAAGTTGCCGTCTTATTTTAGAATAAATGTTGAAAGTTTTCGAGGAAAATAAATAGAGAAAATAGAAAATAAAAATAAGCGATAAACAAAGCGGCTGTCAAATAGCATCCTTACATGGTATTCAACTACCAAATCCCAAAATGATTCAGGGTAAAACTTTCATGGCACTTATAACTTGCAAGTATCGCATCGTTCTCATATCCCCTGCAATTTTACTCCACAACACGTTCTCGGTGCTTGCTCTCACCACTGAAACTGATCTTATTGTCTCCACCTGCTGA